>CATQJL010000316.1:66929831-66952212 GCA_958299035.1 Cylicocyclus nassatus
AAGCAGTGGTATCAACGCAGAGTACTCAACCCAGTTGGTTTGGTGTTGGTCTAGAAACCAACAAATTCGGGAACGAATATTAGGACACTTAAGTTTTTAGAACTTTTTACACAACATAGTTTGGAGTAATATTGTATACACATAGCCCAAATTCGGAGCCATGTGGTTGTTTGTGCGCTGTAAACAAGCCATTTGTTTATTTGAGTCTTGGTTTGTAATTCGCGCGCTTGCGAAAAAACACGTTCAACTCGTAAAACCTGACATGTTCGTCGTTCTTTTTTTTGGCGCTTCCTCCTGGACGTTATAAAAACGATATCCCCGTTGCTTCTAACTTCAAAAACGAAGTCCAGTTTGACCCCAAACCATCTGTGCCGGGCCCTGATCGTGTACCTTGTCTTGGAAAAATTTGGAACAATGACAGGGAATCGATAATTCACGAGGAAAGCAGTTAGTCAAAGGCTCCATCCGAGTGCGGAAGCTGTGCCAGCACAGAGCTATGGCCGTGCTGTACCGGCATCGTTCCAATCAATACGCGTGCATTTCGTGGGGGGGGGGGGAAGGGAAGGGCTAGCTAAATTACTTGTCAGGCAGGTAAATGTACCGGGTATCGATCAAAATCAATCTATCGAGAGCTCCGGTAGCGCTGTGCGGACGGGATAGCTCGGCTCTAGCAATGCGTCGCCACAGCTCCGGCGCTCTGAATAGAGCCAAAAGATTTTTCAAATCAGTTCTATACAGTCAGCATTGAGTTGTTTTAAAGTCATTTTCCTCCAGACCCCCACTCATGAGCATTTTTTTACTATCAAGAGCAGCAGAATCTGGGTAAACCTGGGTAAAGTGAGTTGCTACGATTCAGCGTTCGAGTGCAGCAGTACAGTACTGTGTTGCGAATAATGTTTTCAAACTGTACATGAATGTTTTGTAAGGTTGTTAGATATATCTGTGTCGTGTATAGACCAGTACTTTTCTTTTCACCTTGTCCACAAACTGTCGGCTAACTCTTAGCTTTGAACCAAATTACCAAGCAAGATTAGGACTAGGAAGAGCCGGTTGATGGAACCGTGCCTGGTTCACCGCATCTTTATGAACGAGAAGTCACGACGCAAGATTACGACGTTGCGAACAATTGCGCTGGCTGGCACGAAGAAGAATGGATCTTTGTCATTCAAGACGATCACTGCCTTAAAGCCATGAATGGAACCATCGCGAGGTGCTCATTTGTTGACCGCTGATGGTTATGAATTTTTGAAAAGTGTCTAAATAGACCAGTATGTATGTAAATTTGTCTTATGAGTTACGCTGAAGGCATAATGTTAAAGTGATTACGTACATGCGAGAGTACTTTACGCAGTCGACTGCAATTGATTTAACACTACTATCTGCTTCGGTATAAATCTGAACTTGATAGGGTTTTTCTGAAATCTAGGAATGCCATAAATTCTAGGAATGGGCTTTGGCTAAAAGATGTTAGTCAGACAGCTTTAACCAGTATGGTTATTTAGAAATTCTGCAATATGAATGTTATTTATTAGGTTGGCACATAAGTAATGCAACTTTTTATATAACTTTTGTCTATTTGAACATAGCGCATTCATTTTTTGGCAATATAAGGAATATGATGTAAGCTTCCAATGCACACATTTTTGCCGAATTTTACCATCTTATGTGAGGATTACGGTAGGTTTACGGTACTATGGGAAAAATTTTAGAATGCATCAGATTTTGCTGAAACTTGGCCTGTAGGGCTTATTTGACATGCTGATCACAAAAATGAGATCCGTTTCGCATAAAAAGGCCTCGTTCGTGAGATCAAAAAATGAATTTCATTTTAGCGACAAATGAATATAATATTCGTGTTTACCGCATAGGATTACCCCGTAGTGCAAAATTGTAGCGAATTCTGACTTTTCGCAGCTTAGTTATTGAGAAATTGCCTTCAAAACTTGACGCATTTGACTTGTTCAAATTCTCAAAGGCGCCCCACCTTAATTTGTGTTCAAATTTCATTTCTTTTTCACTGGTTCCAATGTGCCAACTTCCAGCTACATGCTGCCTATAATTGCTTTTTCATATGTTTGAATCAGGTTTCGTAGGGCTTCATGTTTGCCAAAAAATCGTGAAACCTCAATTTTCAGCAGTTTTCAAAAAATGCTTAGATTTTTTGTACTACTCAAAAATCAAACGGTTTGCGCAGACTTGCAGCTTACATCACGATCTACATGATGCCACAAAATAAGATTGCTATATAAAATAGGAAAAAAGTTACGGGAAAAGTTGCAAAACTTATGTGCCAACCTAATATTTTCTAGTATATAGGCATTTTTGTTCGTTCCTGGTAAAGACCATTTAGCCCTTCGAAATATTACTCCCATAAATTTGCAGCGTTTTCATTTTTGTCCTCAGTTCCTTCGGTTAATTTGCGGCAAGATGCGTTTATCGGAAAGGGCTGATCACGCTCTTTGAATCATACCAATTTCAATGGAAAGTTGATTCACTCCAATCGTTAATTTTTCAAGGATGGGAATCTAGAAAGACAAGAAGAGCATTATCAATATCATGATTTTATCGTATAAACGTGAGAGTTTTTTGTACAGTTTGTTTACTGTTATCGATAATGCAGTTTGCTCGTCGATTGAAGACTAAAACATATTTTTTGCTTTAAGAGATCAACAGTTTACCATGCTGTCCCTGAGCAAGCTTTTCGCGGGACGGGCAGGATGTCCTGCACTGAAAAATGCTGGACTGAAGAAGACGGTTGAACATACCGTATACAGCCTTATCCACCGTTTAAACTAGGCTATATCGCAGAAAAAGCCTAATAGACAGATCCGCTGGAAGGTGCTTTATTGTTAGTCCAATGTATTTCCCAAAACTCTATCATTTGTTCCACTTCCTCGCGATCTCACGAATGTTGCATATCTCATTTTCAAAGAGTGACCTGAGCGCTGCTTAGATCACTTTCCTGGGATCCAGCGCGCTGCCGTCTGAAAATTGCGATTGAAAAGCTGACAGGAATGTAGCAAAAGGTCGTGCACTGCATCGATGATTGATGTTGACATTTTTTGAACTAAAAATTGATGACTTCGTGGTTCATAAAAACGCTGTGCACTTTGAAACGACTTAATACTAAAAAGTTTTTTACACACTTTACCATAATTGGAACTGGCTTTATCTAATGGGCATGAAATAAACATTGTCGAATGTATCTTAGTCCCTTATTATACCTTTTACGTGATCTTATATTATCAATCGTTTGTATATACAATACCGCTCTCAGAGCGTGCAAAATTTCCGTGAATGTCGCGGAAATCCCGGAATTCCGCGAAGGTCCGCGAAATTTTCGATATGTCGCGACATTCCGGGAATTTCGCGGAATTTTTGGAATATCGCCATAACTTCCTTCGGAATGCATAAATTCTGGATCTGAAACAAGGGTTATACCAAGCTCATTAAGGCGATTCTTTTGGTACTTTGCCTTACCGTAATTCTCAGGGCACGATTGGTGCACGGTAGGAGATGAATTTTGCATTTTGGGAGGGGGGAAATGGGTGTACGGCAGCAAGTGAATCCTTTTGCGATTTTTCTGAAATTCTAGGGGGGAGGGGAGAGTAATCAGTGGTATTGAGTGTGGTTAGTTCTAAAATATGCGAGCATGCCGTGATGATGCCGTCGATGCTGTATTTCCCCTCTTCTGTTTGTTTAGTAGCTTCAAGCACCTATTTATTACTAGAAGGGGTCGGTTCGAGTACAGGACACGAATATTGCTTTCACCTCCCCTTCCCCAAGAAGCAGAATTTATCTCCTACTGTACACCAATGTGCCCAGAGAATTACGTTAAGGCAAGGTACCAAAAGATTCGTTTTAATGAGCTGAGTATAACCCTTGTTTCAGATCCAGAATTTATGCATTCCGAAGGAAGTTATGGCGATATTCCGAAAATTCCGCGAATTTCCCGGAATGTTGCGAAATTCCGATTTCGCAACATTCCGGGAAATTCAAATTTCGCGGACCTTCGCGGAATTCCTGGCCTTCCGCGACATTCACGGAAATTTTGCACGTTCTGAGAGCGGTATTGTAGATCTGATAGATTTAGAGCTACTTGAATTTTGAAATTTGAATCTTTTCTCTGCTTTTGCAGAAGGGAGCCCTCGTAAGTTTTCGATATGTTTGCAGAGTTTATGAAGGTTACGGAGTATTTTGACTGGAGAGTTTAAACAGTTGAGAAAATGATGGTGAAGTCCTCAGCACTTTTCTTAAACGATCACTTTAAGAAATTTTCACACGTTTGAATTCTCTAATGAAAACCTTTTTCCAAGGCATGCAGAAACCACTCTAATAAACTTTTCGGAGATCCTGGCTGAGAAATGATTTCTAGGACCGCTACTGTCGCCGAATTACCGCCGATTTACTTGCCGGATTTTTAAGTTGTGCATAATAATGGTTTGGTACAAATCTGCAACTTCAATCAATCTATCTGCAGTCTTGTGGACTGCAACGGTGAAATTGAAGAAGTAATTTATTGACAAAATTTATTAGCAAAGTGAGGTGATAAAAAAAGGGGGTCATCATGAGTTTGAAGGATGCAAGAAGTCTTCAGATTTTTTGTGCAAAGTGCTTTTTACTTCGCTAGATGGGTCTAAAGCTTCGTGTTTTGTTATCCATCCTTTATTTTCTGCTTGCCCTGTTACTGGGAGGCTAGTTTTACGTGTTATGCTTTGTTTGAGCTTTCTGTTTGATCTTTTTCCTTTTGATGCACCTTGAAAGTAGTTATAAAATAAAATAAAAAAAAAATAAACCCATTAACATCATCAGGCACTTGGGTGGCTAACGTCTTCGCTCTCCATTCGAACAAGGACCTTAATATTTATTTCCTGCTATACGCGTAGAAGAACAACACATACGTTCTAGACCTTTAGTTGAGTTTCGGCCAACTTCCATTGATTAGGTTGGAGTGCTCGGAATTCTTTTTGCTTTTGTAACCAACAAAAACAAAGAATTCGTCCGAGTTATGGCTGTAGGCAGCTGCACCCGGCATCCCTCCATGCGCATTTCTTCGCTTGCCAATTTTTGAAGAAAAGACTCAGAGAGTCGAAAACTGATGCTTTTTTAAAATTTCTTTTTGAAATCTCCGATTCAGCTGCCCAATATGTCAAAGATAGCAAGTGAAACGATCGTAATTTACAATTAAGATCAGCTGTAGGTAAAAGGATACGCTGCGATGTATAGATTTCATGTTCCGAATATTACCTAATTTTCGTAATTCATAAATTTTTTTTCTCAGGCACCAATCAGTATGGAAGTTCTGTTCTAGATTTTCACCGTGGTAAAGCGAATCCCTACTCCTTCTGTTAGATGTATCGCAGTTTTGTAGTGTTTGAAGCGTTACCAAACTAAGCAATCACCTTGTTTTACTTAACAGCTGAGACGAATTTCACCAGAAACTGAGGTATAGTAGACGTCATCCGTCTAGTCATCTCGGTGCGATGTGTGTTAGCGCACAAAAATTTAGAATCCCGGTTGGGGCGCTGGGATCCCGCCGTGCCGTATTTACACTATATGCGCAGTACGGCTTTGACGCCAAAATGTTTGATTTCTACATTTATTGTTTTTTTTCAGTTTAGCTTCATCTCACGGTCTCGTTTTCTATAATTTGTCGTTTTTCATAAGCCTTGCATGCCGTTTTAGAACGAAAAAATTGTGCCGATTTTACTGAGCAATCTGGAGAATTTTGCAGTAAGCATGATATCTTCAGTGCTGTCGTATACTCTACTCTTTCTCAATACGACAGGACTGAAGATAGCAGACTTACATCAAAATCCTGCAATATTGCTCATCTGCCTCCTTAACTGAAAGTGTAAAAGCGATAAATTTGGAGAACACGATGTATAAAGGTGGCAAGTCATCAAAACTTAGATTGCGTGAAAACAAGAAGAAAAATTGAAAAACAAGCACTTTGGCGTCAATTTCTAGGCGTGCTGCACACTTGTTGTAAGCGCCTCATCCAGGATTTCAAATTTGTGTGTACTAACATACATCGCACCGCGGTGACTAGACGGATGACGTCTACTATAGCTTTCCTATCTCCCGAAATTTTCGGAACTATGAGTCCCGAGCGCGAAATTTATCGACATTTTTCTGAACGTATAACAGAACAGAATGGTCTAGCCTGTCAATCGTCACCTAAAATACCACCAAATCTTTGGTAATTACCTAGTATACGTAAGCTAAATTTTTTACCAATGGTCCTGTAACTGAAGAAGGATATGGCATTGACGTAGCAGAATAATTAGCGTTATCTTGTATCTTGTAATGTAAGTGAATTTCCAGTTTTGCAATATTAGTGAAAATTCTGGCCTCAGTATCTTGCACCTAACACAGAGCGGTTTCAAGCAATAGAAGTACGACGGAGCAAGGTACATTTCGCAGAACATATTCGCACCTCATTCAAACCTCAAATTATCATCCTCAAAAGTCTCAACAATTCACCCAAGTTGCATTAGGCAAAAATTTATACTTTTTGCGTATAATTATCATGAGCATAAATAACCATTGCCGAGCTCATAGATCAGCCACTCAAGCGAATAATTTTTTTCTGGTTGATCTTTTGCTGGATCCTTTTCTTCACCGACTTTTTAGTCATGAATTTTTTGTATGCCTCGCTATGCTGAATTTTGGCTTTGTAAAATGCCTGGTAGTTGAAACTGAACGACAATAACTTCGTTTACTCTGTATTGAGAGTATGAGTATTGATGCGCTATGCACGGAGTCCCAAAAAATGTGAACACTGTTTAATCGTTAAGAACTCTCCTGCTTTCAAGTCTTTCGCCGAATTTAGGGCGCTTGAGATATTAAATCTGTAGAGCGAGGTTCAACTCAGATATACAGTGTGGACCAAACCATCAATCACTCTTTATTACTGTAGGATAACGGTATGAATTTTGAGAAGGGTTTTGGGAAAGTGAAAGCGATTTTTGCCTAAGAAAGAAAACCGAAAAGTCAGAAATCTTGTATTGGACGACACGAAGCCGCTAAACTTAAATATGAGCTTTCATGAATTATTTCAGACTTAGGGAAACATCTGTTTTTCCAGTGTTAGTCAGAAATGTGATTATACCACTAAAATAGCTCAGGAAAGTGGTGGAAAGTAGTGAAATCCGCACGCTGAAAACTTTACTACACAAGCTAGATTTTTTTTTCGAATTTTTTAACCATCAAATGCCTATTTCATAGGCCATTTGATGGAAAAATGCGCTTGTGCTGATTTCATACCGTAATCCTACATTAGTAGAGAGTGACTGATAATCCGGCACATACTGCGCATCTATGCAAGTTAAACCTCGTGCTACAGAGTGATATTTGAAGTTTGCCGAAAGACATGAAAGCAAGAGGGTTATTAACGATCAAACAGCCGTTCATATTTTTCTTTTGGGACACCCTGTATAATTACGTGATTCTCAAAAGAGACGAGATTAGTTCAAAGGCGACAATTTGTTTCGGGAATAACATCAAAAATGAAATTTAGCAAAACCTCTCATCAACTCAGCTTCGAATTTTTAATGCCATCTCAATTTTTCTACATGTGACATTGCAGAATCGACATGTCACAAGATTAGAAGTCCTACAGCGCCAAACATGTGACATCGCCTGATATCTTAGTAAGCACAAAGCATCTAAAATCAGCGATTTCAAGCGCTTAACATCATTATATTGATGAAAAGGTGGTACGTTAGCACTGACAGTTTCTATTCGCTCATGTATTGGCGAAGATAATGGTTTTAGCAGAGGGCGTACCAATTTGATAACGAAAACACCCGTACAATAAATGATGCGAATTGCTATTGGCGGAGTCATTTTGAATCTTTGTGCACTTTTTCACCCTCTCGAGGTATTCCTCTTACCATGCATTCCTCAGCTGCATTTCTCAAACCACCCAAAATGCAATAACGGTGCATTGGTATGGATTTTCTGGCAACAGAAACGCAAAGTTGAATAACGAATCAAAAAAGCAACATCTTTTATGGAAGAAATAATAATACGTTAACTAGACAATCGCAGTAGATCTCTCTATGCCACCCGATCTCCAAACTCTGACTCGTGCCTGTATTTAGCCTTAAAAGGTAAAAGTAAAATTTTACAAACTTCGTGAAAGTATCCCAGAAGAGTTGAAGCTGTGCAATTACTTTATTTCTTAAGTATTGAAGTGATACTTGAACTCTTTGCAAATTTAAATTAGTCTTGTAAATGAAGTTTCTTGGGCTTTAATGAAGCTGCGCCAAACAGCCTTTCTGGTAGTGAGTCTCTCAGGAAAAGTCAGGTCAGGTCGGCTGTTGCAGAACCACGAATTCTGAACATTCTTAGTGCCTAAAAACTGGTGTTTGGGAAGCTGGCTTAACACAAGCATCATACAATACCGTATTTTTTGAAAAAATGACACAGAGTCGCCCGATTCATGTGACATCACCGTCGCATGTCTATATCTCGCTTCAGTTTGGACGAATTCTTGATCCAACGACACCATTCGACTCAGCTCGGCGCGGCGCATCTTCTAATTTATAGGAGTGTCCGCTTGGACCATAGAAAGCCAGATTCCACGAATCATTACAGATTTTTGCTTGCGGTAGGTCACTCGGCAGAACAAACGAATTGTAAAATCTGGCCTCCTACTATGTTCAAGCTGTTACTTCTATATCTTAGAGGAAGCGCCGCGCTGAGCTGAGTCGAATGGTGCCTTTGGATTAAGAATTTGTCCTTTTGAAGCGATGGCCACGTTGCGGCGATGTCACATGAATCGGGCAATTGTGCGTCGTTCTCTCCAAGACATACGAGCGGTACTGTTAAAATGAGCTATCATGATACCAAGCCAAACAAAACAAAAGTGCTAAATCTTTTTTATTATATTGCATTATATCAATATCGAATGAAATTTGTAACTAATAATTCTTCTTTATTTTTAGAAAATGATGCGTCATTTTGTTGCGTTTTCATTACTGTTATTCGTTTTGGAAATCTCAGTCGAGGCGAGCTGGAGGGAAAAACTCAAAAAACTTGAACTTTGCTCCGTCCATACTCCTCGTGCATGCAAAGCACACTGCTTGGAAAGTGTATGCTGCTTATTTACTGCCTTTTACTCATCTATTCGAATCATCAATTTGAGTTCAGAATTGCCGAAACGGACAGTGCAGAGTTGTAGAACTAAGAAGAGAAGTTGCCGGATATATATGTGTCTGTGAGGATTGTCCCGGTGGTCAGAAACAGATGCGCGTCATTTGAGCTTTTTGTGCAAACCACCACTATGAAGTTATTATGATGCGATTTAGTCAATGTTTACACCACACAACGATATTATTCAAGTTATCAGCAATATTCACAATTTAACAATTTACGAGAAAAAGCTGGTATACTTATTTTACCATGTTAACACAATTCTGTTCTTTGTCCCACTGTCAAATGTTCAAAATTAGTAAATTCATGGAAATGCACGATGAAATACCAATTGAAAAACACACATTTGCGATTTCCTCGCCAGCCTGTCCACTGTCAGCATTATACCTCACGTCGATGACCGCGTGCATACGCGCGTACGCAAGCCGGAGCTCCCATTGCGCTTTCGTGCATAAACGTATGCACACTAGTTTTCATGTGTAAAGAAAGTGCTAAGGTAACATATGCGTTAACAATACCGGTGGCCTGTGTTGTCATATAGAGTCATCGCGGTAGCTCTACAAAAGTTCAGAACGTAAGTAGCTAATAAAATATGTCAATTGTGTTTTACTGAGAAACTGCTAGAAGTTGTACAAGTGTTCTGAGAGGAATCGAAGATGAACCTTGGGCGTGCATGTAATTCCTGATAGGACTCTGCAATATACAAATAATTTAGAAATAATAGTTTGCATGTTTTATACAAGCGTCAAAAAGACTTCCACATAATGACTTTGTGCATACGCGCATATGCACGAAAACATTATATGGGAGTCTTTTTGACACTTATTCATAAAACACGCACAGTTTTTTTTTCAAAATTGCTTGGATCACAGAACAAAGGAAGGGGGTCATCAATCTATATTAAGTAGATTGGGCCGAATTGCAATCACGCACTTCGTAAAAAATCTGCTTCCAAGTAGAAAGAAACACTTGAGACGCAGATAACTAGCAATCAGATTATTTGGTGGAAAGTTTACAGTCAAACCCGCGATTGTCTTCGGAATTGTTTCATCTTCAATTATTCACAAAAATTGAATGTTTGCATAGACAGAACTTGTTATAGTAACGCACCACGAGTATATCAACGTTGTCTTTGTTCATATAACTGTTGGTCAAGCTTTTTTACCAAACGTCTATGAAAGCTTTCTACTACAACACTAAGGCAAGTATCATCGCCATAGCCTCTATTTTGGATCATGACCAAGAAACGCTAGCAAATTCTTGCGTTAACCTAGGTAATGAATATGGATTGCATGAAGGAGAGTCTTTTTAAGCTAGTGTGTCTGGTCTGCGAACTGTCATGGTTTGACTACGAAATGATTCATTCTCTAATGCCGTTCCGTTACGGAGATCAGAGGATTCTGTCCTCGCCCACTTCGAGAATCACATATTTCTGTGTATTATTTAGGAATACACATCGTGAAGAGCATACACACTATGTAAAAAAAATTCGAGGGGGTTGGCATTATATTAATTAAGGCAGACTTCAGCATTTTTGGTACATCAAAAAATTTACTTAGCTATATTCCTTCTCAGATACGCCAATATTACATTTTTATGACTTTTTTATGACTCTTTCTTCAATTGAGAAGATTGTGCTGAAAAAAACTTCGAGATTATCGCTTATAGCTAATTTCATGAATGAGATTGCCGCTACGGCAGGAGGCAGATTTAGTCCAGCGTAAAAGGTTCTTCTTTTCCTCAGCATATTGTCAGAAAAAATCTTCAATGTCTCTTTCTTCGAAAAAATTCTCGCCAATGTTGTCAGAAGATAATGATGCTTAGAATGCCATGTACCTAAAAGCAGCCGCGTACAGCCTTACAGGGCGGTAAATACCTAACCAAACCAGAACGCAAACTTTTCGCGTCTACCGCTCTCCATTCGACATAGGAACGCCAACGTCCGTGTCCACTGGTATACGGGCTTGTTAAGAGGTGGACGCTCGATCTACATTCTAAATAGTGGGCTTCTGTTTAAACGCGTGCATAATTATGAATTGATACTAAAACCGTCGGCTCTTAACGCGCAGCATAGGCTGCTATCTTTTTTTTGCGAGCAAAGCAGTCTTGTCTTGGAATGAAAGAGAGGTGTCTAAAACTCCGTTCATTTGGTTGAAAATTGAAATTTCAAATGTAGATCTTTTTCTCTTGCAACATGAGTTTTTTTCTATGATAAAGCAGACAATGATTCATAATCCTTACTTTTCTTGCACAGGTAGTGTTACGTTTGTTGCTGTGAAAGAACCGACAGCTGCGAATCAAGAAGGGCACAATTTTTGCTCTTGAGCGGTGTAATCAGCTTTGAATAAGAAATAGTCACTGATAATCGAGTTTTAAGACGCTTTCGAAATTTGCTGGTGTTCGGTGCATTTATTCGATAGCAATTTTTTTGAGGTTAAAGACTTTCAGAAAAATTACCGAAGCCACCAAAGCCGGTTGGGAAATGATAATTAATCATGGCACTGTTGAGCACGAGGCATGGTGCTGCTTTTCTGAGAACTTGTAACTCATAATCAGGAGTAATATGTAGCTCACACTTTGTTACGTATCTTTGTGCCGATATAGAAATTTTATGTTACGGGGAGGGGGAGGAGGGGCGCGGTGATTCGAGATGCATTCTGATCTTGCGAAACCCAGTCCGAGATCTCAGGAAAAAAAGCGTAACGGCAACAAAAAGACTTTAAAAAATTTTGCAAGGCTGTCTTGGTTTTTTAAGAATTTCTGGGGTTTACATAAAAACTCAAGCACTTAATTTTATGACTCACCTGAACTTTCCAAAATCTACGAATCTGGAAAAGGCTCCCCTCTCTGCCCGCTATGTTATCTTCTTCTTCAGTAAAACTCAAAGAGGCCTTATCTTATAGGCGAAGTCGTTTGATGACATGTGCGTATTCGAATATAACCCTAAAATATTTGCGCGAAGTTGCCCTTCAAATGGAGGGGGAGGGGGGCGGATGGGGGGACTAAATACTATGTCTCACTACGTATATGTCATGTTTCGCAATGCATCGCTGTGCATTCCAAGATTTGTAATTCGTCGTAAGAAAGAACACTTCTACGGGAAACCTTAAATGGGCGGTAAACTGAATATGACAGAGAGCAAAACTGAAAGCTACACATAATGGCTTAGAAACAAATGTTATGAAATGAAGATAGTTATAAACTTTGAAAAAGAGGTTTTCATGACTGTAAACGTAGGCAGATTTCTCTTCATCCTTAGCCAAGACAGATGACATTTTTCCTTGGTCTCCAACTATGGTAGATTACTGTGACTGTATTCTTCTGCTTATACACTATTGAAAAAGCAAGGCATAAATTGATACAGTACCATGCTTTTTCAGCAAAAAAGACCAAAAGTAAGAGATACCAAAGTGTTTGAATATTACTAGTCTTGTAATGCAGTACCGATCTTTTATCAAGGACATCCCAACTTAGATCTCTGGAGCATGCAGGAGCGACACTACAGGTGTTTTTTCGTAGAAATTCTTAAGGCTTTATTTTAGATGCAGAATAATGATCAAGCACATACGGAGACAATGACAAGATCCGATTCGGCGAAGAGTATAAAATGCCGGATTACAGCACAATCATCTTTATCCTTACGTATACTAGCTTCCGTTGCTCTGCAATGCTTGAACCTATGCTAAACCTCTTCTTCTCAGACAATTCACCGGAACTTCCGCAGGGCAAGCAACATTTGCAGCGGTTCCGCATTTTGTTTACTATTGCAAAAGTGGAAAGTTGAGATGGAAACTTCTGCAGAATTCTGACGTTAAACTGGAACTTCCGCAAGGTTTTACACAAAGCACTGAGGAACTTTCCAAATATGCCGGCGGTTCCGCAGCACTTTGACATGCTGTCTAATATGATGTTGCCTTGCCAACGAGTAGATTCCATTATCGAACATGTCAGTCGTAGTGCAGAGGATAGTTGGTGAGTCTCACAGACAATAGAGTAAGCTTCAAATCTTGCTTCGGTGTTCTCTTTTGCTGTTGTAGTTCTCATTCTTCGGAACTTCCGCAGCACGTTCACGGTTTCCAGGTGACCCGGCGAAACTTCTCCGATCGTCTGCGGAAGTTCGGTTGGTTGTCAGAGTTCTTCCATCCTGAGTTTGCACACCAAATTAAATCGCAAGATTTGCTCTGCGGCTAAACTTTTTCAAAGCAGCATAGCCCTTAAGCGAAGATTAGATTAGGTCTTAGCACAAAAGTTTTGACTTTTATGAAGCGAGCTAAGCAATGCGACCTCCCTCTTGTTTCCAAACAACGGCAGGAAATTTCAGTGCGTTAAAATGAGAATGCTATCAATTCAGAGTCCAAAGAGCCTGAAACCATGAATTTTCCCGCACACGCAATTTGCACCCCACGAAACGTTTCAGAGTTTTGCTTACTACTTACACAATAAGTTACTCATTGTGCTTATTCATTGCACTCTCCGGGCAACCTACCGTTAGCAGAAATCTGAAACGAAAATCTGAATCTGATTTCCTACTGTGTCCAAGCGGCCAGTTCTACATATCAGAAGATGCGCGGCGCCGAGATGAGTCGAATGATGCCCTTGGATTAAGAATTCATCCCTTTTAAAGCCAGATATGGCCACGCAACGGTGATGTCACATGAGTCGGGCGATTGTACGTCGTTTTTTTTCAAATACCAGCGGTGTTGTATGTTGATGATCTTTATTTAGCATCAATGCAGCCCGGGTATTCAAGCTAACTAATGAGCCATCTCACAATTAGTGTGTAAGTCCAACTAGGAAGCACTGGCTACCATATTCTAACACCAAAATGGCGCTACGAACTGCGCATTACGTATTAAGTAGCATAGAAAAAGAATCTACGAAGATTTAACTCTAAGCGAAAAGATGCTGACTTCAATCCAATCAAATAAGCATTTCTTCCAAAATTGTAAACGGCATCAGAAATCTGCAGCTGCGTGAGTGAGCGAGTTTTGATATAAGCATTCCGATAAGAGCCTCAAAGGCTTTGATTACTGACAATAGGCTGGTAATGCATAGCTGTATAGATCTGAGGCAATATTGAAGCTGGGTGAGTTATAACATTTACGGAATTATGGTTCTGGCCAAGACAATACTTAATCAGACCTGTTCTTAGTTCGTGGTATATGAGGCCCTAAGGCTTTTCCAGTTTTGGGGAAAAAAATGAAGATTTGTGGTTATGATAGGAAGATGATCAGAACTAAAATTGGTATCAGAATCTTGCAATATCATCACAACGGTGGCTTTAGAGACTTTTTAGTGGTACGATATGGCGAAATAATAAAAAAAGTACCATTATTCGACCTCTTAATCACAGATAAGATTCGATATCATTCGACGATTTGTCAACAAAAAAACATCTGACATTAGTCACTTTGGAGAGAGAATGTGAAAATGTCTTCGATGATTTTTTAGTTGCAAAAACGTAGGCAAAGATAATGGTTTCGATGAGGTCTGCAAAAATGGAAACATTATAAAAGTGAGAGGAGCAAATATGTGGAGTGTATGAGTTGCCTATCAATAATTCCATTCTTTTCTTCAAGTTTAAGGACTCCATCGCTTACTTTGCTTTACATTCTTGACTTTCTCTCCATGTTAAAATCCTACATTGATTTGAAAGCTGTTCGACTTATGCTGGAGGGATATACTTCGTCCTCGACTCGAACATAAAGGCTTGCCGCGTTTCCGAGAAGCAAGAGAGTTGCGAAATTATAAATATTAGCGGCTTCAATTTATATACGTAAACTCTCATACAAGTAAATATAGGTACGGTCTACTCCATGAGTTTAGCAAGTCATCTCGTATAGTTATGACTGTGGATTCGAATTTAAGCTACTAACATCATTACAACCTGAGCTTACTGTAAAGTTAAGATAACTTGATGCCTGTCAAGAAAATGCTCGGAACTGCACATTAGCCTGCAGCTGAAAAATCTTTGAATACGGCTTCCATATAGCAGATGCATCAAACTTTGGGGCTTTCACACTGCAGATCATACAAAATGGAGTGTTCGGAGAGCTACTCAGACAATTGACCGGAACTTCCGCAAAACGTTTGGAAAAGTTCCGCCGTGTTACCTGCGGAAGTTCCCAAATGAGATGCTGCGGAAGTTTGAAGAAATTCGAATTACAAGAGCAAAAGAGTACATTTATGCGAGATTTGTACCTCACTCTGTTGACTGTGAGACTCACCTACTGTCCTCTGCACTACGTCTGACATGTTCGATAATGCATTCTAATTGTTGCTGAGGCAAAATCGTACGAGACAACTCCTTCAAAACTCTGCGGAAGTACCGGAGTGTCAAAGTGCTGCAGAACATTGGCATTTTTTGAAATTTTCGCAGGATTTTGTTAAAAGTTCTGCGTTCAAGTTTCCCGTTTTCAACCAGTGACGTGAAAATTTCGCGGAAGTTCCTATTTAACGTTTCTCCTTTTTCAATAGTAAACAAAATCCTGCGGAAAAGCTGCAAATTTTGCCTGCCTTGCGGAAGTTCCCGCGAATTGTCTGAGTAGTGGAAGCGTTTTTGACCTGAAAGCATTCTCAGACAATCGCAAATGACTTTCGGGAAAAACTGAAAATCTAAAACTTCCGGGGGGGGGGGACGGCTTTTGCTGCCAGGTAGGGCAGGACCCACCCACACGGCCCAATAGGAGCGTCTGCCCCGAAAGTTTTAGAAGTTCAGTTTTCCCCGGAAGTCATTTGTGATTACTTGAGTTAGAGTACTCTAGTTTTTTCCTTCTTCTGCCAAAAAGAATTTGAACTACTGGACACAAACCCTTCAAAGAATAGCTTTGATTCCTTGAAGCGCTGAGAGTTGATCTAGAATTTATTATCTTTATGTAAATGTGGATACCACTCATATCTCGTCAGAAAAGTGCATTTCGGCCGCAGTTCACCAGAATCCGCGTCGCATCGCCAAGTTGTAATCAGCAACTTTAATTAGCCTAGTGTAAAAGTTTTCAGGTTGTTTTGTTTCTTTTTTGAGGCAAAATATGGCCTTTCATAGCTCAAAACCCTCTTTGAAGTTTCTACCGTAATCCTACAGTAATAAAGAGAGATGGGTGATTCGTTTTATAATGCAAATCTAAGTTGAAGCCAGCTCTACAAAACGGTACCTGAAGCAAGGCAAAATACTTCTTCGGAAGAGAGATATTAACGATCAAACGTTCGAAACATTTTTTGGGACACCCTGTATATAGCTATGCATTACCAGCCTAATATCAGTAATCAAATCGGCTCTTTTTGGTATGCTTATATCAAAATTCTTCACTCACACAGCTGCAGGTTTTTGATCCGTTTTGAATAATTTTGGAACCACTCAGTATTGCATTAATGTCAGCCTCTGTTCACTTACATCTATATATTCGTAGATTTATTTGCTATGTTACTCAACACATATCGTGCAGTTCAGAACGCCATCTGGGTCACATGATATGGTAAGCAATAATTCTTTGTTGGACTTACACACTGATTGTGAGATGGCTCATTAATTAACTTGAATACCCGGGCTGCATTGATGCTACATAAAGGTCATCAATATGCAACACCCCTCGTATATTCTGAGAGTACGACACACAATTGCACGACACATTAAGTGACATCACCGTTGCGTGGCCATATCTCGATTTAAAGTGGATAAATTCTTCCATCCAAGGACACCATTCGGCTTAGCTGGTCGCCGCGCATCCTCTTGTATAAAACTGGGTAGGAAGTCAGATTCAGATTTTCGTTTCAGATTTTCCCTAAGGTAGGTTAGCCCGGTGAGTGTAATGAATAAGCCAGTGATTACTGCGTAAGTAGTGAGCAAAACCCTGAAACGTTTCGTGGGGTGAAAATTGCGTGCGCGGGAAAATTCATGGTTTCAGGCTCTTTGGACTTTGGGTTGATGGCTCATTTTACGCACCAAAATTTCCTTCCGTAATTTGAAAAAAGAGAGGGTTACTGTAGCTCGCTTCATAAAACTTAAAAACTTTCTGCTATGCTCTAATCTTCGATATTGAGCTATGCTGCTTCAAAAAAGTTTAGGCGCAGAGCAAGTTTTACTATTTCATTTGGGATTAGCAATGTGCAAACCCTGGATGGAAGAAAAAGAGGTTTAGAGGTTCAAGCATTGCCAAATTAAGCTAGTATACGTGAAGATAAAGATAACTGTGCTGTAATCCGGCACTTTATACTTTTCGCCGAATCGGATTGGGCCATTGTCCGCGGCTGTGCTTGATCATTATTCTGCATCTAAAATAGAGCCTTGAGAATCTTCACGAAAAAACATCTATAGTGTCACTCCTGCATGCTCCAGAAACCTAAGTTATATTCTTGATAAAAAAGCATCGGTACTGCATTATCAGGATTATTAAATTTTGTTCTAACAAGGAAAGGATACTTGGTGACCGTGGTCTTTCGAAATGAAACGTACACCATTAAGTGCATCTTGAAGCGCTGATTCCAATTCTGCTTTCGTTATCTGCTGTGCGCTTTTCCAAAAGAAGTTATGAACATTTTTTTGTCACCAAAATTTGCACTGTTTTTGATGCAGTATTCACCAATATCGTTGGAATGTTCGCTTACGCACTACAAAAGAGCGTAGAGATGAAGTAAAGCTTCATGCTAAGCTCAGGAAACCTGTCACCGATACATCAGAGTCTAAAAAGCCTGGATACTGATGATTTCAACTACCTAAATCTCGCAAAGTCAATATGGAAAAAAGTCCATAATTTCGTTCAGGGAGTCGCACAGCAGATAGTGAACATAGATTCAGAATCAGCGTTCCAAGACGCACCTACTGGTATACATCTCGTTGCAAAAAGCCACGGTCACCAAGTATCCTCCCCTCGTAAGAAGCAAAATCTGTACAGAACTGTTTGGGTTTTATCAAGAAAAACTTTCTTATTTATAAAAAGACAGAATATCAGCCTTTTTATTGCCTCGTATTTGGTTCATTAGACTCACTTGAAAAAAAAAACCGCTTTAGTTGTGCAAGTTAGTGAGAAGAAAAGCCATAATTAGTGATATTTAAACACTCGAGTATCTCTTACTTTCTTATTTTATTATTGGGATGGTATAAATAATGTAAGCAGAAGGACGCAGTTAGAGCAGCCTGCGGTCGGGGATCCAGGAAAAAGACTTTCATCAGTTCTGGCCATAAAAATTGAAAAAAAAATCTGCCTATTAATACAATCACGGATCTTTCTCTAAGCTCTATAATCGTCTTCATTTCCCAACATTCGCTTTCAAACCATTATGTGTCATTGTCAGTTTTGCTGCTTGTCATATTCAGTTTATTACTCATTTTTAATAGTTTGCCGCAGAAGTGTATTTTCTTGCGAATTGAATTACTAATTTTGGGATACAATGCAAGGCATTGCGAAACATGATGACATATACGTAGTGAGACATAGTATTCAGTTCCGCCCTCCCGCCTATTGAGGGGCAACTTCTCGCAAATATTTTAAGGGTTATATTCGTGTGCGCACATAAACAACTTCGCCTAAAAAATGAGGTCTCTTTGAATTTTATTTAAGAAAAAGATAACACTGGCAGGCCGAAGGGGGGGGGTTTAATTTCAAAATGGTAAATTTTTTGGAAAGACTAGGTGAGTTATAGAATTAGTAAGTGCCTCAATATTACATAATTCCCTGAGTTTCTTAAAAATCCATGTCAGCCTTGCAAAATTTCTTGAGCTCTTTTTGTTGCCCCTACGCTTCCTTTTCTTGAAATCTCGGAGCTGGGTTTCGCAAGAATTTTAGAATTGCATAGATGCGCAGTATGGGCCGGATTATCAGTCACTCTCTACTAATGTAGGATTACGGTATGAAATCAGCACAAAGCGCATTTTTCCATCAAATGGCCTATGAAATAGGCCATTTGATGGTTAAAAAATTCGAAAAAAAATCTAGCTTGTGTAGTAAAGTTTTCAGCGTGCGGATTTCACTAAAACTTTCCACCACTTTCCTGAGCTATTTTAGTAGTATAATCACATTTCTGACTAACACTGGAAAAACAGATGTTTCCCTAAGTCTGAAATAATTCATGAAAGCTCATATTTAAGTTTAGCGGCTTCGTTTCGTCCAATACAAGATTTCTGACTTTTCGGTTTTCTTTCTTAGGCAAAAATCGCTTTCACTTTCCCAAAACCCTTCTCAAAATTCATACCGTTATCCTACAGTAATAAAGAGTGATTGATGGTTTGGTCCACACTGTATATCTGAGTTGAACCTCGCTCTACAGATTTAATATCTCAAGCGCCCTAAATTCGGCGAAAGACTTAAAAGCAGGAGAGTTCTTAACGATTAAACAGTGTTCACATTTTTTGGGACTCCGTGCATAGCGCATCAATACTCATACTCTCAATACAGAGTAAACGAAGTTATTGTCGTTCAGTTTCAACTACCAGGCATTTTACAAAGCCAAAATTCAGCATAGCGAGGCATACAAAAAATTCATGACTAAAAAGTCGGTGAAGAAAAGGATCCAGCAAAAGATCAACCAGAAAAAAATTATTCGATTGAGTGGCTGATCTATGAGCTCGGCAATGGTTATTTATGCTCATGATAATTATACGCAAAAAGTATAAATTTTTGCCTAATGCAACTTGGGTGAATTGTTGAGACTTTTGAGGATGATAATTTGAGGTTTGAATGAGGTGCGAATATGTTCTGCGAAATGTACCTTGCTCCGTCGTACTTCTATTGCTTGAAACCGCTCTGTGTTAGGTGCAAGATACTGAGGCCAGAATTTTCACTAATATTGCAAAACTGGAAATTCACTTACATTACAAGATACAAGATAACGCTAATTATTCTGCTACGTCAATGCCATATCCTTCTTCAGTTACAGGACCATTGGTAAAAAATTTAGCTTACGTATACTAGGTAATTACCAAAGATTTGGTGGTATTTTAGGTGACGATTGACAGGCTAGACCATTCTGTTCTGTTATACGTTCAGAAGAATGTCGATAAATTTCGCGCTCGGGACTCATAGTTCCGAAAATTTCGGGAGATAGGAAAGCTATAGTAGACGTCATCCGTCTAGTCACCGCGGTGCGATGTATGTTAGTACACACAAATTTGAAATCCCGGATGAGGCGCTTACAACAAGTGCGCAGCACGCCTAGAAATTGACGCCAAAGTGCTTGTTTTTCAATTTTTCTTCTTGTTTTCACGCAATCTAAGTTTTGATGACTTGCCACCTTTATACATCGTGTTCTCCAAATTTATCGCTTTTACATTCAGTTAAGGAGGCAGATGAGCAATATTGCAGGATTTTGATGTACGTCTGTAGTCTGCTATCTTCAGTCCTGTCGTATTGAGAAAGAGTAGAGTATACGACAGCACTGAAGATATCATGCTTACTGCAAAATCCTCCAGATTGCTCAGTAAAATCGGCACAATTTTTTCGTTCTGGTGGATGGTGGTTAGACATACATGGCGATGGTGGTTAGACATACAGCCGTCCGCTAGAGGTTGTATGTGACACCTGCTTAAGCAGGAAATCTAAATGACGGGCCTTGAGGCTAGCGCCATTGCGAACTGCCGACACCTTGGAAAGGCGTCATAAAGAAAGATAGAACCCTTACCATAAGGTGGTGGATAGACTGCGGTATGAAGAGCCGCAATAAAAAATAGTAGCCATACAAGTACCCACCGATTAGCGTTGCACCGATGACACTTTGGTCTTGTAACCGTTCGCGTCGATTGTGGTCATTGCTCGCTGTAACAGGTGGGCTTTCGATTGCCTTCGCGTTCTGGTAGTCAAGTCAACGGTGTTGTTGTTGTGTGAGCGCGAAGAAGGTGGGTATAGGATTTAGAAGCGTCAAAGAAAGATGCCAATATAAAGAGAACCAACCACGTAAACACCAACCAAATCACATCTTGCTGGCGACACGTTGGTCTTGTAACCGTTCGCGTCGATTGTGGTCATTGTTCGCCGTAACAGGTGAGCTTTCGGTTGCCTTCGCGTTCTGGTAGTCGAGTCAGCGCTGTAGTCACGAAGCGAGAGTAATGGTGGTGAAGTATGAATGATCCATTTAATTAAAGAGGACTTGGTTTCGCGTACGCTAAACGGATAGTGACTTGGGACAAGAGACCCAGGATCAGAAAAATATTGGCTCCAGTAGTTGTGGAACAACTGGCCTATCGTGGCCGCAGGCTTAGCAGCCCTCGCGGAATCTGCAGCCGAAATCCGAGCTGGAGGTATTTCTCAACAAGGGCTCACGACTAACGCCATTAGTGACAGAGACTTGAAGTTGATGAAGATCGAAGAACTGGACCAGAAGAATGGAGAACCAGAGTATACGTACTAGAGGTCTATTAAAGGAACAAAACAAGGACTATGAGATAGGAATGAGGCGGACACGATATGAGCATAAAAAGGCTAACGAAGGAAGGATACTTAATGACCGTGGCCTTTTGCAATGAGTTGTATACCAGTAGATGCGCCCTGAAACGCTGATTCTAAATCTATGTTCGCTATCTGCTGTGCGACTCGCTGAACAAAATTATGGACTTTTTTCCGGATTGATTTTGCGAGATTTAGGCAGTGAAAATTGCCATTATCCAAGTTTTTTAGACTCTGATGTATCGGTGACAGTTTTCCCGAGATTAACGTGAAGCTTAACTTTAATTGTACGTTCTTTGTAGTGCGTAAGCGAACATGTTAACAATATTGGTGCATTCTGCATCAAAAACAGCGCAAATTTTGGTGACAAAAAATGTTCATAACTTCTTTCGGAGGAGCGCACAGCAGATAATGAAAACAGATTTGGAATCAGCGCTTCAACACGCATTTACTGGCATACGTTTCATTTCAAAAGGCCATGGTCACCAAGTATCCTTTCCTTATAAGTCAGATGCAAAATCAGGTGAATTAGGAAGCAAAACGAGAGTTCGACGTTATGTCGAGAAGAAGCCATTTCGTACCTATATTAGTTGGGAAAAACCGCAGAGGAGATTGTCAGAGCGATAGGGTAAAACTATGCTCTGGCCAGAAAATCCAAGTGATTTCCTGAGAAAGTATCGAATTGAGATGCGTAGAGATCCTATTTATCGGTACAGGCTATATAGTGTTTTGGTTGGTATAATAGTAATCGTATGCTCAAGCCATACGTATTGAAAAAAGTTAAAAAGCAGGCACCAGTTCAAAGATTAAGCCATGCATGTCGAGTTAATCTCAAGTCTCTGTATATT
>CATQJL010000316.1:66952712-67108993 GCA_958299035.1 Cylicocyclus nassatus
AAGCAGTGGTATCAACGCAGAGTACTAACTACTGCATTTGACTACATTCCGGTGATTTGCAAAACTTTACACTCTTCAAATTTCAAGAACTAGTGAGCATCAGATATTTACTAAAATTCTCAATGTAAAACATAAGCATCATTACTGTCGATATGAAAACTTGGTACACAATAGTAATGGTTTGACTTGACTAGCGAAAGTGAGCTTACTTCCATTACTATGGAAAAGTTTTTGATAAAGGCACTGCTTGGCTGCCATTCCCAAGATAATCCCTACACATCATTTTTCGAGGATTTTTTTGCTTCGTTACTTGGGGGTTGCTGACTAGTTACTCAATTCAGTCATTGACTTTGCGCCACACTTGTGCTATATATCTTACCGTTAGATCTCTTGATTGCAAAAAACTTTTCCATAGTAATGGAAGTAAGCTCACTTTCGCTAGTCAGGTCAAACCATTACGATTGTGTACCAAGTTTTCATATCGACAATAATGATGCTTATGTTTTACATTGAGAATTTTAGTAAATATCTGATGCTCACTAGTTCTTGAAATTTGAAGAGTGTAAAGTTTTGCAAATCATTCGACGTTTCCCGAAAGTTTATCATAGGTCACAGACACTACTAGCAGAATTTGATTTGTTCTAAAGTTGTGGTGTACACGAACGAGGAGAGTTGTGGTTTTCTCTTGTGACTATCAACTTCAAAACTCTGAAAAACAATGCTTCAAACCATAGGACAGAGTAAAAGCGCCATCTATTCCTACCGGGCAGGCTGCGCGGGCGGTTCGCACGCGGCAGCCTTGAATAGCATTGGGGCACGCATGGGTGGATATGACACTGTCATTTACCGTTTTCATCGGCTCAAATGTGCAAACAAAGATTTTCGCGCCTATCGTAGGATGACGAACGCTGCTATGCTGCTAAAGCGATGTTAATGAAATCACTGGCTTCTACAGGAGCTTTCAATCTGAGTGTCACGGTCGACGTCTACTTAGTATACTTTACGGTTTCATAAGTGATACCAATCAAGCAGACAGTCCTTGAAGTTGATTGTTCACCAAGCTATTCTTTGCGTTTTCACGAACGCTTCTGACATGACTTTCATGAATTGATAACCGATTATATATCAGCGGATTCTTAGTGCGAAGATACGCAAACGTAAAATTCATGTGGTGCAGTATATTTGTTGCAGTGTCAGTCCTTCTAAAGTCGGCTGAGTTGTATAATTCCTAGCAATCATGACCCTTATTAGTTAGCATCGGTTGTTTTCGTTTTGACTAGTTGCGAACACAGCTATATAAGCCTAAAAGAATGGGGTAATCAGCTAAAAAGTTACTCGAATCTGAGTTTGCGGCTAATACTTGAAAATCTAGTGAAATTTGACCAAAAGGTTGATATCGAAATGTGGGCGACGCAAGCGTTCTTGTATACCTTCTGACCTTCTTATTTATCGATTAAGTAACATAATGAGCTAGCATAATGGGATTATGTTAGCTTTAAATTTTTGAACGTAGGAGTTTGCAAGATATGATTCCTTATGCGCACTCTTATATGTACGGATCACTGACACAATGATGTTGACGCTCGCATGTATGGATTACGGAAAAAAACGAGATTTGCTATTCTAAGAGAAAGCTACGAACCGCTTCTCCCTTTTCGTATGCAAAAAAGCAGTAAGTTCCGGTTAACCGAACAGGCGCACTTAGGAGTTGGGTATCCTTGACCGCCAGCTAGTTAAAGAGGTAACGGAAAATTAGCGTAGCGGCTACTGAAGTACAGGGACTTTCAATCTGACAATGAGTGTCACAGTCGACGTGGTTCACTCCCTCGCGAACCGCCTCGCTTGGGTCTTTCACGTGGTGCAATAGCGTTATCGGATGCGCTATTGTACCACGTGAAAGACCCAAGCGAGGCGGCTTTCGAGTGAGTAAACCACGTCGACCGTGACACTCAGATTGAAAGCTCCTGTAGAAGCCAGTGATTTCATTAACATCGCTTTAGCAGCATAGCAGCGTTCGTCATCCTACGATAGGCGCGAAAATCTTTGTTTGCACATTTGAGCCGATGAAAACGGTAAATGACAGTGTCATATCCACCCATGCGTGCCCCAATGCTATTCAAGGCTGCCGCGTGCGAACCGCCCGCGCAGCCTGCCCGGTAGGAACAGATGGCGCTTTTACTCTGTCCTATGGTTTGAAGCATTGTTTTTCAAAGTTTTGAAGTTGATAGTCACAAGAGAAAACCACAACTCTCCTCGTTCGTGTACACCACAACTTTAGAACAAATCAAATTCTGCTAGTAGTGTCTGTGACCTATGATAAACTTTCGGGAAACGTCGAATGAGCTTTCCAAACTGATGGTTTATTTTCAGGTACGGATGCGATCGCTACCTATACGAGTCTACTCGTGAGGCTAAGCTTACATAATGGAATACATGACTAGTCCATGTTGATTGTTCCCGTTCAAATCATTTATTCACATCATGTTCCAGTGAATAGGTTACAAGTTCCACTTTTGACTTGAATTGATAGAATGTTTTGGGTAATTCAAAATGGTGCAAAATGGTGAATCATCGTCAACACCACGATGCTTGCCGCAGTAGAGCATCGTGATGTTGACGATGATTTTCCCGACATCAAAGTTCTTACTTGCGTTATATGAACAGATTTTTTCCAATAATAAAGATCTCGAGTGCTTAAGTGCTTGTTTTTCTTTTCCAATTGTCCAATTCTTAGGGTTCATGTAAGCACAACAACGGTTAATCGATAGGTTTCCGTCAGGGGTCAAAGGGGACTTCGTAATTTTCTCAAAATTCAGGGGGGACTTCGTTTTTGAAAACCCTAGAAACAAACTCGTGCCGGGCCCTGAATAAAAACCCATCCTCTTCTTACCGAATAAGTAAAGAACTGATGAAAGTGGTGGTATTTCATCGGCGACCGAGGTCTCCCACCTATGCTACATCTCTTATGACTCTTCACAATGTCAAACTAGAGTCAAGCTCAACAGGGTCTCCTTTCCCCGCTATTTTTACCAAGCCCGTTCCCTTGGCTATGGTTTCGCTAGGTAGTAGTTAGGGACAGTGGGAATCTCGTTAATCACTTCATGCGAGTCAGTTGAGAGCATTGGCTCTTCGAGAAAAGGTTTTGCAGGTAGTTGTGGAAGAAGAGTGAATGCATGATCGGGCCGCTTCAACCATGGCACTCCTTCATAGTCTCAGTCCTGCCAAGTCCCAGTACAAGGCATCCGACCCAAGTACTAGTGGCATGGCAGCAGGCTTTTGGAACGATACGTTGAGCTGACAAGTGGTCAACGCGCATCTGCAATCGAGGCGAGCACCGCCCTAGCCGAGAAGCCGCACCCAGCTGTCCGCAAGCGGACAGACGTGAGTACTCACTTTCATGGAAGTCCCTTGGAGACGCTCTCAGTTCGGTTAGAGGGCAAGCTGGTTGCCATGGAGCCGTGAGGTGGGTTGGCGAGCATGCGCGTTCTTGTCTGCAAGCAAACAGAGGAACAGCCGTCTACAGGCGATGCCGATTAGGCACAAGACCTTAGTCGGACTTAAGGACGACTTCCTGCCGCACTACACACCCAGTCCATGCCACCCACTACCATGCGCTTCGCCCCTATTCTTGTTTATCAGCGGAGTTCCATAGGAACCCCGCCGAATGGAGCGCACAGAGTAATGAGTAGCTGACGAGCTGCTTTGAGACATCTGGATACCGAGCCGCTGTTTGCACAGCAGTAGCCTTCAGCAAGGGCAGTGTGCACCCTCCACGTCGTGGATCGCCTTCCCGTCTCACGCCGAGAGGTGCGTGCCTCGGCCATTACCATGCGTGCTGATAGTGAGTCTGTACACATTCCGGCGCACCGCACTGGGCCAAAGCCAGGGGGGGGGGTGACTGCCGCAACTCAGCCACTTGATCACCCCTGTTCTCATGGACTGTATTGGGACTCCCCGGATCTCTTTCCAGTAGTTACTTCAATGTGTAATATGCACGCATTTGGTGGGAATAACCAGCACTAATGGCGTTAGTCGTGAGCCCTTGTTGAGAAATACCTCCAGCTCGGATTTCGGCTGCAGATTCCGCGAGGGCTGCCAAGCCTGCGGCCACGATAGGCCAGTTGTTCCACAACTACTGGAGCCAATATTTTTCTGATCCTGGGTCTGTTGTCCCAAGTCACTATCCGTCTAGCGTACTCGAAACCAAGTCCTCTTTAATTAAATGGATCATTCATACTTCACCACCATTACTCTCGCTTCGTGACTACAGCGCTGACTCGACCACCAGAACGCGAAGGCAACCGAAAGCTCACCTGTTACGGCGAACAATGACCACAATCGACGCGAACGGTTACAAGACCAACGTGTCATCGCTGCAACGCTAATCGGTAGGTACTTGTATGGCTGCTATTTTTTATTGCGGCTCTTCATACCGCAGTCTATCCACCACCTTATGGTAAGAGTTCTATCTTTCTTTATGACGCCTTGCCAAGGTGTCGGCAGTTCGCAATGGCGCCAGCCTCAAGGCCCGTCATTTAGATTTCCTGCTTAAGCAGGTGTCACATACAACCTCTAGCGGACGGCTGTATGTCTAACCACCATCGCGAATTTTTGGACACTTGTATTGGCAACTACCCATACCAACCTCTTTCTTCTTGTAATCATATGCTTGCAATCTTATATTGGTTTAATAATCACTTTCTTTCTTTCTTTTGCATGTGTAATCCATCAACTACAGGTATCACCTGTCTTGGTTACATTCATCCGTGAGGGCAATCACAAACTCGCCGTCTCTGTTGTGAAATAGTATGGGTCATCCTCAACATGCATACACACATTATACTTTAATTAATGACCTAACGGTCATGATACAACAACAACAATAATTACACTGATTTATCATTTCTTTATTTATTATATATTCCAAATGATTACAATTATTAACATTATACTACAGTATATATATATATATATATATATATATACATAGTGTCCCAAAAAAATGTGAACACTGTTTAATCGTTAATAACTCCATTGCTTTTATGCCTTTCGCCGAGCTTTAGGCACCATTTCGTAGACCGAGGTTCAACTTAGATTTACAGTATGAAGCAAAACTCCGATCTCCTTTCGCTACTGCTGGATTACGGTAGGAACTTCCAGCGTGTGAATTCCATTGTGAAATATGCCATTTGATAAAATATTTTCCAAAAAATCTGAAAAATCGTGTACTAGGGTTTTCGCACACACTGAATCCATTACACAACTTTTTACAAGAGTTTCTAGCTTTTTTGACGGGGTAGGGGTAATCACATTTTCGACAAATGCTGGGAATTCTGTTATTACGATTTACCTGGGATAACTTCGGAAAGAAGCGACCAGTAAGGTGGAATTTTCATATTCGAAATCAGCGGATTCCATTACCATAGTGTCAGAGCTTTTGGCTTGTTTGGTTTTGTTCCGAGGCAGAATATGGCCTCTGATGGCCTAAAATCCTTGTTAAAGTTCATCGTAATCGTAAGTTTATCGTAATCCTACAGTAATGAAAAGCGATCGATGATTCGCTCCATACTACAAATCTAAGTTGAACTACGCTCTACAGAATGGTGTCTCAAGCTCGGCGAAAGACATGAAAGCAAGGGAGTTATTAAAGATCAAACACTGATCACATTTTTTGGGACACCCTGTATATGTATATGTACGACAAAAACAACAAAAACTAAAACTGAAACAACTAACTACTACTTCTTCTTATGGTCAAAATTGTCTACTAACAAAACTTACTATTATACAATATTCAATATTCATACATACATATAAAATTATTAGGTGTTGCAAAAATAATGTCCGTTTTTATAAGCCCCTTTTCCAAATGACTTTTTTCCGTAAAACTCTCTTGTACGATATAGAACCTGCATATCATTGGGAAGCTCATCATGTACTTTCTAACGACGGTGGAATTGAATTGCTTTCCTCATCTATGAGAAATCACCGGCATTTTGCACATTCGCACTCAAAATCGAAATTTCATAGCTTTCAGTTTCTTGGCCACAATTCAAGAGCAAATAAACGAATTCTTCTGAAAACATAGCAAATATATTAAATGAGGATTGTTTACGTACTGCATGCTTACGTAGATTTTTGGAGATATCTGGACCGAGAAGTTGACGCCTCGAAATAGATACTCGCTGCTGACATTCTGTGGCTCAGAAATTTCTCATAATTAAGGTAATCGCCAAAGCTTCTCCCATTTCTGCAGGCTTGAGATAATCACACCTTAACTACGATATCTAAAGAAAAACTTAGCTATTCAGTGCGCGAAGAATTCCAAATTTTTATAATTTAGTACTCACAAGCCTACAGCAAATAGGCTTAAAAAAGTGAACATTTTTGAATTTTTATCTTTCTTTTCGCAGAACTCCTTGTTTGGAATTTTTTCTATACAGGCGTATACTACTGGCTTGAGTCTACAAAATAAGCTGAGTGCCAGCTATATGAACAAAACTTGAAGGGAGTTGTAAGCTCTTAAATACGAGGTTTTCAAAATAAAAAGTTTCAGTTTTTTGACGCATGGTATTCTTCGCTTTTGAGATATCAGTACGGGCAGGTGAGCGCTATATTAAGAAAGGTTTGCTGTTTCTAATGGTCTTGACTGCATTCAGAAATATGAAGACTGAACGAAGTTATAGCCTTCCAAACTGAAAATTTGCAAAACGGACATTATTTTTGCAGCAACCTATATAAGGTTGGTCCGAAAGTTCTGTCCCACCATTTTCAAAAAATCATAACTTCCTCCTATCATGATGTTTTTGCATGGCTAAAACCTTTTTGGAAAGAGCAACTCATGCACTTTTTAAAACTGCCTTGGCTGCTATCTTCTAAGCTTTGAATGCAGAGATAAAATTGAAAAAAAAAATCACTTCAAGTTCGGAATTTTCAAGCAGCCCCGTTAAAAAATCCAAAACCGTGCCATAAAATCCAAAACATTATCCTAGATTTTCTGATGTTCTCTTTCTATATGAGCAAAATTCGCGCTGATCGGTCTGTTTTTTGAAAAATTATGATTTTTTGAAAAAAATGTCAAAAAATCAATTTTCTTAAGAAACTGATTTTTTGGCATTTTTTCTCAAAAATCATAACCCTTCTAAGAAGGGCTCCATTAGCGCGAGTTTTGCTCATATAAAAAGAGAAGACCAGAAAACCTAGGATAATGGTTGTTTTGGATTTTATGGTAAGGTTTTGGAATTTTTAACGGGCCTGCTTAAAAATCCCGAACTTGAAGTGATTTCCTTTTTTCAATTCTATCTTTGCATTCAGAGCTTAGTAGATAGCAGCCAAGGTAGTTTTGAAAAGTGCATGAGTTGCTCTTTGCAAAAAGGTTTTAGCCATGCAAAAACATCACGATAGGAGGAAGTTATGTTTTTTGAAAATGATGGGACAGAACTTTCGGACCAACCTAATACAGTGTGTCCCAAAAAAATGTGCCTACTGTTTGATTGTAAATAACTCTCTTGTAACGAAGTGTTTCGAGATGCATTAGGTACCGTTTTGTAGAGCGAGCTTGAACTTAGATTAGCAGTATGGAGCGAATCATCTATCTCCCTTCATTACTGTAGGATTACGGTAGGAACTTCGACAAGGATTTTAGGCCTTTGGAGGCTATACTCTGCCTCGGAACGAAACCAAACAAGCCAAAGACTCTTTCACCATGGTAATGGGAGCCGCTGATTTCGAATTTGGAATTCCCATTTTGCTGTGATGCTTCTTTCCTAAGTTATCCCCGGTAAATCGTAATAACTCAATTTCCAGCATTTGTCAGAAATGTAATTACACCGTCAAAAAAGCTGAAAACACTCATAAAATGTTGTTAGGTGGAATTGGCATGCGCGAAAACCCTAGTACACGATTTTTCAGATTTTTTTTGGAAAAAATTTTGTTAGGTGGTATATTTCACAGTGGTTCCATATGCTGGAAGTTTTACCGTAATCCTACAGTAATGACGAGCGATCGATGATTCACTCCATACTGCAAATCTAAGTTTAAGCTCGCCCTACAAGACGGTACCTAAAGCATCTCGAAACACTTCGTTACAAGAGAGTTATTTACAATCAAACAGTAGGCACATTTTTTTGGGACACCCTGTATATATACACATTAGGTTATTATGAATCCAGGCCAGAGTACCTCGAGTTTTTGGGTATGTCTTCTCTCTCATCTGCTTTAATATCTATTATTATTTCTATTTCACAATCGCTCATGCTTACAACTCTTATTTGCTACAATTCTCTCATCACTTTTGACTATCTCCAAAAGAGCATCTCAAACCTACTTCCATTCTTACTCTTACGCGTTATTTGCTTTCACTACCTCAAGGTAAGTATCCCTACTAACTTCCACTCTTGTTCGTCCTCGTTTCTGTTTCACTTTTTCCTCATTATTTCAACCTGACTATCTCCACCTATCTCTGTTCTTATCCTACCCCTCTTATTCATTATTTAGTACTTTTCCTCTCTCTCTCTTTCTCTCTCTCCCCCCCCCTCGATTACTCCCTACAGGGCCGCTCCGCTGTGCCTCTTTCGCTTCTTTTTCAGAGGCTCCACTACAGGATTGACTTCGCTCAACGGTTGACGGACAACCGGAGGAGGCGCCGATGGCGGTGGCGCTAATGCTTTACTCGTGCAGGGTTCTTCCTCTGGCTCCTTGTCGGAGCTTTCGATCACGATTTCTTGAATTTTTTCCGGCTCTCCAGCTCCCGTGGGGAGCGTTCCGGCAGACGTAGGTCTGCTGCACTATAGCTTTATTTTCTGAAACGTATTCATTTACATTGTGGATTCTTAGTGTTAGACTCACTTTTAATTCCTCTTCCAACTTTTCATTTTGGCCATGAGAGCGCCCTCCTCCATGCTCTCTGCTGCAGCATGCAGAGCAGTCTATGCCTCTCCACACAGATAAAATGACCACTGCCTCTCCAGCATTTCTAAAAGAACTCAAAAAGTCTACTTATATCTTTCCATTGTTGATTTTCCTTACCTGGAATTCGAAAAGGTCCAATTTATACGCCCAGCGATTTCGAGCCTTGTATGCTCCCATTCATGAAATTGCTTTTCACTCATAATTACCTACAATTAGAATGCTTTCATTTCTTGATTCCACTTTCATTGGGCCATGCATACCCCCCCAGTTTATTTTCCAGCCGAGGGGGGGGGCATACATGACCCTTCTCATGGCAATAACAACGACGACAACGACGACGACGACGATTATGTTCACTTTACGCGCACACACCAACACACGCAGGGCAAGCGTATCAACTTCTTTGGCACACATTTGGTTTCACCCTTTATCTCAAGCTTTAGAGGTCAACTGTCAAGCTAATTTCATCCTAATCTAATTTATTCTTTCATGTTTCCTTGAATTCCAGCAAAGTCTACCGACTTCTTGAGATTAACTCGACATGCATGGCTTAGTCTTTAAACTGAGATATAGGACTGACACAATCAATCAGGTATTTATGCCTGCTTTTTAACTTTTTTCAATACGTATGGCTTGAGCATACGATTACTATTATACCAACCAAAACACTATATAGCCTGTACCGATAAACAGGATCTCTACGCATCTCAACGATTCGATACTTTTTTGTCACCAAAATTTGCGCTGTTTTTGATGCAGAATGCACCAATATTGTTGAAATGTTCGCTTACGCACTACAAAGAACGTACAATTAAAGTAAAGCTTCACGTTGAGCTCGGGAAAACTGTCACCGATACATCAGAGTCTAAAAAACTTGGATAATGGCAATTTTCACTGCCTAAATCTCGCAAAATCAATCCGGAAAAAAGTCCATAATTTTGTTCAGCGAGTCACACAGCAGATAGCGAACATAGATTTAGAATCAGCGTTTCAGGGCGCATCTACTGGTATACAACTCATTGCAAAAAGCCACGGTCATTAAGTATCCTTCCCTCGTTAGCCTTTTTATGCTCATATCGTGTCCGCCCATTCCTATCTCATAGTCCTTGTTTTGTTCCTTTAATAGACCTCTAGTACGTATTCTCTGGTTCTCCATTCTTCTGGTCCAGTTCTTCGATCTTCATCGACTCTAAGTCTCTGTATATTAATCTTTTTGCCCGGCCTTCTCTATAGCTGCTCTCTTTTCAGCCACAACTCATTCTGTCCTATGCTTATTCCTCTCCAATCTTACTTTTTTCTATTATTCATTCAACAGATGGCCCTTAGCTATACGTTTATATCGCTAGTCGCCACTCTTTAGAGTTTCTCAATAGTTCTGTCAGTTTTCTTTGTTAATTACAGCCTTTCAGGATTACTTCGTAACCTTTTCGTACACTTTCCTCAACGCCCTTCTTTTACACATATGTGTAACCCATTAGACGATACCGCCTATTCTGATCACAACCATATGTGAAGGCAACCGCAAATTCGCCCTCTCTGTTGCAAATGAGGACCACAATCGACTCCGTTGTGGGACGTTCTTTGATTATTATCTGATCCACTTTCTAGTCCTCATTATCCCACGTGATGGCCCAACGGCCCTAATGCAACGATTATGTCAGGAGGAAATGACGATTTGCCGTTGCTTCATTTATTTTGCTTTCTGAACTATTACAATCATCTACACGTATTATCTACATTATCTCAATAATATAACAGCAACAACAACAAACAGAATTATGAGAAAAATGGCATTCCTTATTGTTAGTTCTACTACTACTGAGTAGGGCACTACTATATATTCATTCATGCAATTTATACATACATATATGTTAACTATTCAATCAATCATCTATTATGGCACTCTGACGTTTTTTCTTTTTGTTAGTCGGGCTGCTGCTCACTTCTGCTTGGCGTTCATGCAATGGTTGGCGTACGGCGACGGTGGCAATGGCATTGATGACGATGGGCACTCAACGGTGTTGCTTTACTTGTTCCGAAAACGTCTTTTCTCTCAACTAATTCATCGTCGGAACTATCGATTATTATTTCATTTGCTTCTTCTGGCACCATTTTCTCGGTGATTGGCCACGTTTCCGCCGAAGTGGGGCGCTTCGCTAGAGCAGCAATTTCTGAACCTAGATTTATTTGCTACAACAGAATAACTTCAGCGTAAGCCAACGTCGAGTTTCTCTTCTACTTTTTTCAGACGATTATTCGGGACACTTATTAGCCCTGTTACATTTATTCGCAAAGGCAACTCATCACTTATTTTGATCTAAGAGGCCGACAAAATCAAAAAGCAAATCCGAATCCTTCAGCAATTCGACAATTCGAACAATTGACCCGTTCACGCCGGTTCCCAGGCTTTTACAGAATATAAGAATTATAGCTGTTTCTGTCCTCCGGACAAAGACTAGAAAAATAAGAAATCTGGAAAGTGACTGGAAAGACTAGAAAGTGAGAGAAGCGCTTGAAGATTTCACCCTGGCATCCTTGGCTAACGAAGAAATCGATAGGAGTTTCAACGTGAAATGGCGCGTCACGACTACTGTAAAGACTACCGCGCCAGGACCCAAAACATATACAATCCCCCTGAGAGTTGTAGCTTGACGGAAACTTTTACAATGACGTGCTGTGCTTTTATGGAGTTCGATCATTCAATGGTCGTCGAGTAGTCGAATGTTCGATGTTATCGAATGCTTCAAGTATTCGATGACCATCGAAAATTCGACTTTCGAATAACATTCGAAAGTTGAGATTCTCGAATATTCGAATATCGAATATATTCAAAAACTGGAAATTTCGAATATTCGGCTTTCGAATTATATTAGAGATCTCAAATCTTCAGATATTCGACTTTTCGAATCATTCGCATTCGAATGCTTTATTCGAATGACCTAATAATCATTCGATTCGATCCCAAGTACAGTTTGCTCCAATCCTGACCAGGCCAAAATTGGCATGGCGGGAGTTCGCGTCGCAAGGGTTTCGCGCCACTTCTGCGGCTAGCTAGTCTGATCTCTCCTCAATCTCTTCGCTCTCTGCGACAGCGCGCGTGTGCAGCGCAAACACCTAGCGCTGCCAGCGCGCAATTTCAGCTGATGGTTCGGCCTGATCCCGTTTGGGGCAGACTATATACCCCGCCCCTGCAACTGTCTGAGAACGAGCCGCCGCAAAACAGTTCATTTTCGTCTTTAGAGCTAAACTTCGGCTGAATGTGAGGAAAACGAGGTATTAGTAGCGTACAGTTCGCCTTTTCAGACAATCTCTTGACCGAAATCAATGTCAAAGATATCCAAAGCGAGATAATTGTTGCAGAAGCTACACAACCGACCTGTCGTGGGAGGGTGAAAATCCCGACCTTTCGCAATCATTATGTAGGGTCGTTTGGATCCTATAATTATAAGTATAGCCAAATGCGCATTTTATTTGCATTTTGTAATTGACATTGATGCGCTGCGCGTTCATATGCCCATAAAACCAAGGATTCCAAGAAAAGTCGTTATTCTCGTCTTTGTGCTCTCGCTGCATTTTGATCAGCAGGAAGAATGCCTTCCTTCTAAATTTCTTTTATCAGGGAAAAACGAGTGAAAAGACTGCAGACACCAAGTGAAAAGACGGCAGACACCAAACTACGTAGACATGAAAGCCTGGCAAGATGCCTAGACGATAGGTTTGCGAACACGACGCAAGGCTTCGCAAGGCGGCCAGATTTTAAGGTGTCCCTTTTGGCCCAAACCCGGACACGTCGACCAAAATTAAACTTAATTCAACTTGTTTTCTTTTCAGACCCACAAAAAATATCAATTTTGCATTTTGCCCAAAGCGAAGTCCAGCCTGCTTCCAGACGATCTGTGCCGGTCCTGATTTGTATGCTCCCACTGTCAACATGCATGTGTCCTTTAGTTTCTATAATATGGATGATTTGGTAAGGTACCTTCATAACGGTGACGTCTTCTTATGTGTCTCGCCGTTGGGTGAATATGATGAATGATTTAAGGTAAGAACTCAACAGGATTTTTTGAGCAAAGCAGCATAGTCGGCTGTTTTCGTTTCTCAAGCTTATCCTTCTGTTCGGCTGTTCTTCCTGCACTTTGTTATGTGCCAAAACGTAAGCAGATACATACCACTTGGCACCCAGGATCGAACTCCTCACCGAAGTCTGGGGCCAGGTTTTCGAAATATAAGGGACGCACTGAATATCTAAGTGGACTTCGAGATTCGGACAAAGAGCATCTCCCACTTGTAACCAGAGTTGAGCAAGAGGTCAGGCACAAGTCTTTCGAAAACGACCCCCATCTTCCTCCTCCTTTAAAAGGGGAGACGGTCAGGAGGTACGATCGGTGCGATTTTGGCGAAGCGACGCCACAACGCACTTCAACCAATAGAAGAGCACCACTCCTGCTGCAGTGTTACTTACACCGTCGAGTCATGTATAGGTGTTCGAAAAATTGTGACGATGGCGCGACCGCGCGCGACACGCACGCACCTCCGGCAATCGCATTTTCTTAGTTTTCATCTCTACTCCAATTCTGCTCACATATGATAGTATCTAGACACAATAAGCGTTGAGACCATGCCTTTTTGTAAGAACGTATTTTGCTACTATGGGCGCAAAGATCGAGCCAAATCTGTTGTCACGATTTTATAAATGACCTATATCTGCCCTCATCCCCACCCCCTGTTTTTGCCGCCGGGATTCCCTCACGGCGGAAAGTTTTGGGGTTCCAAGAATCGAACGCGGCGTTCGCGACAGAGTGGCCGCCGCGCCTGCGTACCTCCTGACATGCAATCCTCTAAAAGCCACAACCGATCTCTTTTTCTCCCTTTTCACCTCCAGAATCTCAGAGAGCGATATTTTGGAAAACACTGTCGTTTTTAAAAAGGTTTTTATTGAAGTCTGTACTCTAGGTTTTCTGTGATTGCACTTTACAATCACACATATTTTGAAGAGTGATTCTGATCTGAATGAATTTATTGCAAGGATCATAACTTCCCCAAGGCTGGGGTGCTTGGCTCCAAATTCTCATTGTAATAAGAAGGAGCTATGAGCTCAATATTCATACTAAATATGGAGCGATTTCTGGATTTTGAAGACAGTTAAGGGGGGTCAGGTGCAAGGCTACAAAAGCTCAGGCGGCCTGACTTTTTGAGGGGTTGCGCCTGACCCTATTAACTTTATCACTTTTCCACCCTAGTTTTATGTGTTCGTTAGCACAAAGCTCGATTATTCTACATTAAGTGTTTGAGCTTACTTGAACTTGTTCCGACTTTGTGGTGATCGGTGGAGTTGAAGTACTCTAGGTAGAAAACGCGGTGATTGGAATATTGTCAGTTTTCTTATCCATTTTTTGAAAGCGATAAGAGATCTAATTTCTACCACAGACTGATTGAGTATTACTTCGGTTTGAGCACAAGAAAACAGATTTCTTTTACTTTTATGACCAAGTTGAAAATCACGCTTTCTTGACGTTAGCAAACACTAGAAAATGTGATAGGTGGGGGTTGTAACGTGCAAGGTAAGAGATGAAGAAGTGAAATTTGGCTAAAACTTCGTTAGTGGAGTTAACCGATATGCAGTTCACGACAGTAGTTGTCTCTCCGCTGGAATAGTGATAGACCAGTGATATTCACTGATCTAGCGCTCTCTTCTTCACCTTACTCTATCTGTATTTCCTCAACTTTTTGAACAAAATCCGTTCTTGATTAAGACTCTCCCCCCCCCTCCTCAGTTCCCCAATACGCCCCCCCCCCCCAGGTCGGACGCGCCTGATCCCTCACTCACCCTGCTTGTAACCCAGCTTAGGCTGAAAGTTATACGCTGATAGACTGCCAATGAGAAAAACAGACAATAAGCAGACGCATTTCAAAACTTTCCTGGAAAGATTTTCAATAAGTTTGAGAGAGTAGCTTTTGAGGAGGAATTTCCTACTAAGAAAGCTAGATACGATTTGTGCAATTGGATCTCGGAACCCAGGCACCGACATACAGCATGAAAGTCGTGGATGACGCTGGCGAAAGACAATAACAAGTGAAACCTGCGCTCAAGTATGATCTCACTAACGTGAGATCAATTGGGGTGAAAAAGTTTGGGCTTTTGAGGATCCCAGGAAAAAGAATTCCAATTATGGAATAACTTGTGAATTTGGTATTTTCTCGAGTTTCTTACACTCGAGTGGACTCATCATCATTACACTACATTTCTTGATATGATCACTTTGTATGCCGCCTTGTTACACTTAAGTTCTGCAGAAAATGTGACCAAAAACATTACTTATGCGACTTACCTTTCACATAACTGCAAAAACAATCGAGTTCGTTCCGCTCAATTTTGAGGGATTGGCAAGACAGCTCGGCTGTTGCAATTTGAAGGCAGTGTCCTGCCAAAAAGTCGATATCGAGATTTTATACTTACCGAGGCCTATTCGCTGCCTGAATCCAAAATCCACTTTAGAAAGCGCGAAAACGGCAGAAAGGGCTCTAGCGCAGAGCGGAAGTCAGCGGGTTCTTCCCCATTGTGTATTCACACTCCCAGCTTCCGGGACAATCTTCTTGAATTTGCTCGCCGCCCTGGTATCTCCACCGGCGAAGTGATATCTTGATATGACTTTTCGCCCGGACACTGCCTTCAAAATCAAGTCATCTTTTCTTCCAAATTGCCTTATGAAAATAAATCACTTTGTATGGAAAATCTGCCATGATTCTCAAATGCACGAAAACTCCTTTTCTTGATATGATCAAATGAGCACGACACAGGTAAATCAGTTGGGATGACGATATCGTTTAAAAAATTTCCAGCTCCATCTACATGTGTAGCAACATTGCGACTTAGTGCTACAGCTCATACACGGTCATGACTACTCACCGTTGCTCTGTTCTGACTTCCCTTAAACGATGGCACCATCTTCCCACAAATCATTGTATAGATTGAAAACATGAGGAAGGGAGGTTAGCCTAAGGTAACCAACTAGCAGTGAAGGCTTAAGGTAGCCTAGTTCTTGGTGGCCTCCGGCCTTAGTGGCAGGAGTCATTAACGTGTTCTTGGTACATAAGTTGTATTAGCCTGCTGCATAGTTCTGTTCGATTTTTGCTTATGTTTGAAGCAGCTATTCTAAAATTTCAATTCTAATGCGATGTTATTAGTATTATTAGGAAGTGCTTTTCTTGCTCTTTCTAATGCATATCAAATTTTAGTAAAATTTCTTACAAAGGATGGATACTAACTTAGATACGCCTTTCAAGACGGGACACATATATTTGGAATCAGCTTTGAACGCTGATTCCAAATATACTGTCCTTAGCTGCTTAGTGTTATTCCGAAGCGAGTGGTGGGTCTGCTTTGTGAATTAAACATACTTCCGAGTCTTGTAAGACGGCGTGTCGATAAGAATCTCCCGAAAAAGGGTTAGGATGTTGAACTAGCATCAGGTTAATTCTTACAATCTTGAAAGAACATTATACAATTGCGAAACCATCTGGACGTCGACATTTTAGCATCAGTAGGTCGAGGAGCACGCAAACTTTGCATGGAAAGGGACCATGACCCGCTCCAGAATGACGCTAAGCAGCTATGAACAGCATATTTGGAATCAGCGTTCCAAGCTCCAAATACGAGTGTCTCATCTCAAAGGGCGAATTCAAGTTAGCATCCTTCCCTTGTTAGTTTAAGGAAATTTCAAACCGAAAATCTCCAAGTAGCTGAGATACGTTCTCACCCTAGAAATATGTTCTTGCGAGAAAATCTCCACAATGCACCCTTCTCTAGTTCTTTCGTTGGTTGCCGAATAAGGGTGTAGAAGGCTGATAAATGCAGAAGTTCAGTTTCACGAAATAATCGTCTTGCTAGCAAAATTTGTAGCCGAATATTGGTTTTTGTATAAATGTTTTACAAGCAACAACTTCCTGCAAATAGGAGTAACCGATGAATTTAAAGTTGGAGATGTTACGGCGCAGCAAGAGCTAGCAGGGCCCATCCAGCAATCCCTTTTCAGCGCTCATTTCAATTGTAAAATTTTAATAATTCGTAAATAGGCATGCACACATGTGCTGAAGCGAGGTCAAAAAGTGGCTTCTCTTTGCTTGGACAAAAAAGCAACGCAGACCTATGGGCTCTTTTATGTTGCGAAATAATCTACGAAAATTTGTCTATCTACCCCTTGTTAGAGATGATATGCCTATCAATTCTCATAGGGGAATATTGCCATGTCAAAAAAGTTCGAAAAAAAACGCTGTAAAGTTTTCAAGTTCTTGATTCTTTCTTAACAAGGCTTTTCGCAAGTATCAATATATGTCTGATAGCCAAGGAACTGCTCAACACATAGAAACTAAGATGTTGGAAAAAGTTGACTTTGAAAGAAGTTATGACGTTTTGAACTCAGAAAATTCAAATTGGACAAAACTTATGCAGCCGACTAATATATTAGGTCGTTCCGAAAGTAATGTCGCTTTTTTCGAATGAACGCCACTATTCGTGGAATCAACACTTTCAAGAGATCTTAAGAGCATTCGATGCAGTTTTTCATCCCCTTTCTAATGGTTGCAATTTCACTGCATAATGTATAATGAGCTCTCGAAATTACCAAAATCTGCGACTCATACTTTTTGCCATGGTCAAGTTCGGCTATTTTTCTAAATTTTTGTACCTAATCTCCGAAAAAGCACAAGTGACAGGTAGATAGAGCAAACACTATAGAACGCAGAGTAATTTTTTCTTTTCCTTAGCTTGCTTCTCAGAGTTTCTACAATCAATCTACAATTCCTCAATGCCATCAAATTCCATATTTAGTCAAGTCAAACCATTCGATGCAGCTTTTCCTCCTCTTTCTAGCGGTCGTTTATGTTTCTTGTTTCTAATTCATCAAGTTTTCCAGGATAAAATCATCATATTCAAGTTTTCCAAGACACCCCAAGGTGTACCCGAAATTTCCGAAAGTGGCTAAACCGAAGCGGTGAATGCTCGTTTGGTTTGTAAAATTGTTATCAAACCATAATCCATCTTTGTAAGTTCCAAATTCCGGAGACTTGTTGGCGTTTGATGCACTTGTGTCTGAGACGAGCCTGCTAAAATTCGGTGGTTCCATCAAAAAATCTGTACAAAAATTATGACGAGCTCTGGAAAGTAGAAAAAAGTTGTACTGTTTCCTGTAGGGTTTGCTCCATCCATCCATTACTTGGACTCCTTCTGAGGTTTGTTATGAAATTTTAGAAAAATTGTGAAACTTGGCAATCTCAAAAAGCATGGGTCGCAGATTTTGACTCTTTTCTGTAAGCTCATTGACTGTGTTGCAACAGCTTCATAACCGTTAGAAAGACAATGAAATGATGCATCAAATGCTACCAGAACCTCTTACATATCTTTGTTCCGCGAGATGTGGCATACGTTTGAAAAAAGCGACATTACTTTCGGAACGACCTAATATAATAAATATCACTGTATGACCACTATAACCCGCTGCACAGGTAAGAAAGGAGCCAACCTAAGTCCCGGTATCTCCGTGATTATTTGCATAGAATTCAGCGCAATTCTCGTGATCTGCACAGATGATTGTGCTTGCGCATTGTTTCGAAAGATCAATGCCACATACACCACGCAAATAATACCGTTAAGGAATTTTTTTTGCTTCTTCGATTATACTTACCTTTTGTTACCAACCTAAAAAGCAAGCTAAGATGTATGATTCTAACGTAGTCACGACTATCAATAGAGAACAACAAACAAACTAAGTGAATAATTTTTAATCGTATCGTCACAAATAATACAAATATCACATATCAAAGAGCACAGACATGAAGAAATACCCGAATAAAAATCACAATACAGTGAAAGTTGGCCGACATAGCGCGCACGGAGGGAAATCTACCGGATAAGGAAATGCTGGCCTAACAGAAGCAATCACATGCTAAGGCAGTGTAAATGCAGTAAAAGACAATGACTAGCTATTCTACACTTTGTAAAAGGAGGACGGGGGATTTCTATAGATCGAAAATGATAAGACACTTGGCACAAACAAATCGGCACATTTCAAAGGCACTCAGATCATCAACAGTAAGACATTTTGGTCATGATTACACCTGAAGAAGTAAATATATGAGGCGAGACGGACAAAGGCGCTAGTTTCTCGCCGAGATGCAGCTCTGGCAGTTTCGGCAGCAATGAAAGTATGGCTAAACTCTCATACCCTCGTCTTCCTCGTCTCTCCTGCGGCTCTTCTTGCTCCTTTTCGACTTCGAATGTCGAGAATGGGACATTATGTACATGGGGCAGATCCAGCATTTGCAGATGGGGATGACGATTTTTGTCAGTACGACGTAGACTACGATGAGAACACAAACGTAGACAAGGATGTCGGTGGCCATCATAACGAATTCGCCAAGTGAAGAGACACCGTTGACCCATGACATCGGATTCAAATATCTGAAATCAGATAATTATGCAAAACAAAGCTTAAATTTTGGATTTATAACAAAACAGGGCTCATTATTCTCAAGGGGTTTCGTTTAATCATCAAGCAAACTTGACTATCTATTTATAGTATTGGAGGGTTTTGCAAACGTCAAGAGTATCGTGAAATGAGAGCCTGATCTGATTTCTCTGACTTTAATGAAGAAACAGACAACAGAAAACTTACTTTGATAAACCAGTGAGATTGATTTGGTTACAAGTCGGACAACTTCCAACCATTTCATGCCACGTATTGTGCTCGATATCAATCTGAAAGACACGAAATTAGTCGCTCTCCCTATCTTCCAAAATGCATTCCTAAGAAATAGCTGACATATGTTCGGAACTGTGCAACACATGGTGCCTTGCATGATTTTATAACGATTATACAGTCTTGTCAGAATCTAAAAAAAATCAACTCGACTTGGATTCTACTTTTGGGACCTTTTTGGAGCTGTGCCAGCTAGAATTGTTCATGCTAAATACAGTGCGGCATGAGAATGCGGGTTAGCATACGATATTAATTTCTTTTTTCTTTTACAAAGTATACCGTGAAATTATTCAGATCGCAAAAACTGCCAGCCTCAATTTTATGTGTAAACGAGCTGGCATCCCGTTCCACCCCGGTTTGGAGTCAGTTCCACAGTGCTTGACCTTTCATGCAGCAACTTATCCTTTTTTGAGTTTTGTCTTGAGTTTCTACTGTCCTTACCATGTCTTGATGAACAGCAGATCAAAATAAGCTCCCGCCCATTCTTCATGAACTATGGGGAATGTGCACAGACCTACAGATTTTCTGCTTTATATATATAGAGATTTTGAGCAAAAAGGTTATTTGACGTGAGTTCATTCAAGGACTTTTTGTTGGCCAACAGCAGAAAGTATAAGCTTTTTTGGGCGCGACTTTGCGGTTCAAAAAATTTAGATGTTGGCGGTTTATCGCACCAGTGATAGGGCGCTGTCAGCGTCTCAAATCAAACGCACCTTTATTTCTCTTACTTTCTACTTTCCTTCCCGAACACGAGATGGCTCGATCAAACGCAAAAGTGACAGTCTCTGCGTGAACTGCCTATACTGACCGTTCCTAAGTTTCCAGATATCTATTCATAATAGTTCAGAATTCTAAAACTTATGACGTGGAATGTCCAGATTTGATCAGATATTTACTACTCTGACGTTGAGTTTGACGGAGAAAATTTTTTACATCAGAATTTCTGAGCAACTGCTGACTTCTAGAGAAACTGCTGATATAACCAAAGAAAACTTCCAAAGAAGTCTTTGCTGCTAGTTTGCTGTACATCTTAACTTGCGTGCCGCTTGAGTGAAAGTTGCTGTTAATGGAGAAACTCCAAAGATGACTCGTAAACTTCAAGAATCTTGCGCTTGAGTTCGTAATTTCCTCTACCTTACAGACAGATATAAAAGCAAACGCATCCCCTTCAGCGTGCTTTACTATCGCTCTTATTGACCATCTTGATGAGTAACTCATAAAGATGATCTCTTTACAGAATATGAGTTTCTTAAGTCAATAGCAAGCGAATTTTCAACACCTTTGACCAGATTTTGTTTGAATAAACTCATCAAGTTCATCTAAATAAACAGATGACCCATAACTGAGAAAACAAACCTCAAGAGGTGTCTCATGGTAGTCAACGATACGACAGACCGCTTGCTCTTCGCGTTGTTCATCAGCGTAGAGACAAATCATCCTTGGTCCTGCTTCTACTACTGCTGGCAGTGGGATGATCATTGAACGGTTGGCAGCCTAAAAGACAAGATTTGTTGGAAATTTATTCGGGGGGAGGGGGGGGGGGGGGTAAAGGCATACGTTAAGATCATGGACATAGGTGGTGAACGAAAAAATTTCGTCAGAATCCCTCTCAGTCGAGTATTTTACTGCACCGTTAATTTTTCCAGAAGCTCCGTATAATGTAACGTTGAAGTACCTGAAGAATGACCCATTGATAAGCAACAAAAATCCTCGAGAATAATTTCTTGGAAACTTGCCAACCTATTGCTTCTTGAGTCAACGATAATTGTACCAGTGAAGTCTGAGATCCTCGATGCATTGTGGAAGAAAACCAGGCGATGTCCTTCGTTGTCTCCATTTACTGAAAACACCAAAATTGTATTCTTCTGAATTCTGTGTAGATCAAATTGAACCGGACCTTGTAGAGTTATGTGAAGGTTAGTGCCTTCTGCATGTGTGACAATCACTTGTCGAAGTGATCCATCATAAATTCGTGCGCTTTGAATCCATGGATACATTATTTCCAATGGTCGCGAAAGATTAAAGTTACCAGGCATCTGCAAGAACCTTGGATAAATTAGTGTCAAAACGTTATTATACATCCTTTTTTTTCTATGAATTTGAGGAGCGATGACACAAAAAGGAAAGGAAAATACTGATAGTCTACATTTCAGAATGAAACTATAGGCATATTCCACATCTTTTTTTGACCAGAACATATAAAATCAATGTGAGATAAAAGAGGAAAATATGTAAAGCTCACGTAGTTCTTTGCGTCAATTATGCTTTTGTAAGTCTGATCGCGGCAGTTTTTCACCTGAAAATTTCAATTTGAAGTGGCAAATTTACGATCTGTGATCTACGCACTTTTGCTTTGTGAATTTCCTCCATCTTGACAATGCCATTGTTTACGTGAAATCTTCCGCTGTCGTCCATCCGGTACCATCCTAGTCGATCAAAGCTGGAGAAAAATTGAGTTGTGGTTGGATAGTAGGGCAGATGTGGCTTAACAATTTTTCAGAAAAAAATATTATACTTACTTATTATCGGTTATTTCATTTAATGGCTGTTTTCTCAGTTCGTCCATTTCTCCTCCAGGGTTGGAGTTAGCAAAGTACATGCCAGTCTCGAGCTGATGAGAAGCTCGTCCGCCAGCCGAGACCGACAGAGCTATGCGTCCTAAGGAGTCTAGGTATCTGGAAAAATTGAAAATATAACTGTAAGAAATAAAAAGTGTTGCATTATGAGAGGTCCATTATAATGTTTGAGGGTTTCGTGAGCAAATGATAGCTTAGAAGTTTAACAATTACTAGAATAGAAGCTATGATTTGAGAAGAAGAAAATTTGCTGGGTAGTTCTGTCAGTCGGACTATTGAGGTAACTTACCTATCCTGACTTCCTCCATCAAGCTGCGTTCGAATTGTACTTCGATCTTTTTCTATCCATCGTCCATTACTGTAGTCATAGGCAGTATAGACGAAAGTTGCGAATGTTGATGGTTGTTCCAATTTCACTGCCGTGTATGTTTGATTTCTGGAAAAGTTTCATGAATGGTTAACGACTTTGGAAGAAAGGGAAATGTAAGAGTTTGGTGAGCAAAAACTCTACAGGTTCAGCGGACAACAGCAGTAAGTAATTTTCATAGAAATGTGCCGTAAGTATCCACAAACTTATTTGGAAATCATTATTTTTTATTTTCTTTTTCGTTTTAATCACTTTTTCTTGCGAAGTTTTCCAAACTATTTGGTTGATGCATACTATTGCTCTAAAATTTTGATAATTCCCCTATTTAGTCCAGCTTTGTCAAAATCTTCTTATTTGATTACACAGTAAGAAAAAAATTTTGCTCTTTTTGCATGTGCGCGAGCCGAACTTCCATGTTATAATGGCAGTGATACAAGCTTAAGAGATCCCCAGGAAGTGATTTTTCGACTTTGATTGCTAAACTGCTAAAAAATTGCTCTACTGAGATCTAAATTTGTTTTGCTCTTGGTTTCGTGGCCTACTCTTTCTGTCTAAAAAAAGATGGTAATGATCAGATGCGTCTACAAATCATAATGATCTTCAATCTTGGATTCGACTTACTAATTTTTTAAATCGATTTTCAAAGGTGTATCATACCTTTAATATAAACAAAAAAGAGCACGTTTCGTAAATTGATTAGCTGGTTCAAGCATTTCACAGCAATTTCAATTCTTTACTGCAATTTTTTGGAATAGCGCATGGTTGTACCTTATCACTCCTAATTATCAGATTTACTGGCTGGTATTTGACTCGCTGTAACTTTGTACTGAAAAATGTACTGTGGCTCCACAAAAAAATACCCTCCCATTCCAAAGTCAACTATTGATTTTCAACTTGAACACCCTTGCCACACCCCAGATTATTATTTTTTTCATCCCGGTCTGCCTGCACTATTGTCAAGCGCGTTTGAACAGTCATGCTTGGACATTTGCATAAAAACACTACGCACATCACGAAAAAGATGCCCTTTGATGTCGTTTGTACTTCAAGGCTGTATATTACGATTTCATCATTTGAAACACTTATCAAGGTCAAGTGAAGAGGTATTATTGTGAATTGATGTTTCGGCGGGTTATGAACTTTTCGAAGAGCTAGAAAAAATGGGCCAAGAAGTCGCTTCCAAGTGCCTTTTGCTATTTTTGGATAGTGCAAAGGTTATTGAAGGGTTGTGATTTGAAAAGTTCAAAATGACTTTGGATGGAATTGATGTCTTTTTAGCCAATATTAAACACAATCCTCAGAAATGTTTATTCCTGTCGGAATACGATAGATATCCGGTATAAGATCAGAATATCGAAACTCGCTATGTTTGAGGGGGGTTATCATCTGATTTATTTTCTTTTGTTTGAGAGGCGTTCTTGCGTCATAGTCAAAAATTAACATTGAACTTTGTTTACAGAACCATTTAACAAATTCTCAACCTTCCAGATCCTAAATCATACCGTATAAATACCGTATCCCAACAAAGAGAACCTCCACGGAAGGATATAACGTTATCCTCAAAAAGTTCTCTACTGCAGTTTAGCAAGTTACTTTCAACTACAACATGTTGAATTTTTTCAAAAACTCCCTATTTCTTATTTCTCTTCCCCCCCCCTATACAAGAATTATTTGTAGCAAAAAATTCAACTCACTTATATGGCCTAAACTTCACATCGCAACAAAGTTTGGCATTACTTCCGGTCGGGCAACCGATTGGTGATTGATTTGGCAAAAACGTCCGATAGCACGAGGTGAGCTGAAAAAACATCTATTATTAGTCAGATAAGGAGTCATTCCAGGAAAGTTCCGGAAGTTAGCTGACTCACGAAGTCTCTCTTGGGGTCTTCTGGACAGAGGGTGTACTGGTAAGACTCGGCCGTGCAGCTGTCCGAGTTAGCATTACACTCACAAATGCAATCAGCTCGTACTTCGGGTATTCCAAATTGGTAACGTTGGGTCACCTAAAATAAGTGGGTTTTTGCAAAGTAAAAATGTTCACTGCATTGGATCTGACTATTAATACAGTGCATTTGCGGTGAAGACAACATCTGCGCGAAAACAAATGCAGTGCTTGTAAATGCCGGTGATCTGCTTGCGACTTGCTCGTAAAAAACGACCATAGAGCACACACTGCCGACATTTACGCGCAAATGTTGTCGACAGAGCAGAGATACCACATTGGTCGCCAAAATAGGGGGGGAAGGGGTAGCTTTATAATTTTCTAAAAAATAGTTTTGATGCGAATGACCAAGAAAAATTACCGGGTGATGATGTTCTAGCCGATCTAGTCGAATTGTATGCAACCATGAGGATGCAGGCTGATTCTGTGATTGCACCAAATGATCGGAATGATTCGACAATACAGCGACTCCCTCTTCAAGTCGAAAGCATACGGTAGTGTGCAATCCAATGTAGAACTGCATCTGCATACCACCTCGTGAAATCGCCGCATTCGCACCTAAATTGCGTCGTAAATAGTGACACATCGGTCCGATGACGAGCAGTTGAAAACTTAGGGAAGAAAGCGCAGGAGAGATAAAGCAGATCCATTAAAGGATCGTTGAGCTGAATTGATGCGATTGAAGAGGATGGGGGGAGGGGGGAAGAGATAGAAAGAGAATCAACAAGCTAACAATGATTTAATGATTTGAAACCCGCCACTGAGGGTTTTTTGACGGAAGCTATAAAGGGATTAGGGCCTTAATGAGGATAAACTGACTGATAAATGACCTAGCCTTCTAATCCTGCTCCCCCCCCCCCCCTCCCCTCCACCCTCCCCAGCTTCCTGCAGTTGAAGTCATCCTGTTTTTCTGACTGTCGTCCTAATCACCCGTAAAAATATGCACAGCGAGTTTACAAATTTATGAAACCATACCGTATATCTGCCGTACCGTTCTAAATAACGTGTCTGAACACGTATAGCGCACTCTAAGGCCAAAATCATACCGTATACCTATGATATGATTGATAGATGGCATAGCTACCTCCTCCTTCATGGAATTGAATGCCAATTTCGTTATCAGCGTTTCAAAATCCCCTCTCGAACAAATTTCAAACGAGTTATAAAATTCTGCATTCATATCGTACACTTACCGTATACCCACTGTATTCTCAGAAAGACTACTGAAACAAGTTGATGGAATCACCTTAACACCAAGTTGTACCAAAAAAGCGCTTTCCTTTGACGACTTGGGAAACTTTTGAGCAATTTTAGATAGTTTTCATATCGCACACCTACCGTATACCTACCGTACTCCCAGAAACAAAACTGTCGACACTATGCCAAATGACCCGCCTATGCGGATTTTCCAACTTTAAATATAGTGCTTTATCCTGATTACTAAAATCCTGTAAGAAAGTTTGAAAAATTCGTTCTTTTGCCCTATAAGTGGAGCTACCATATTTCAACACAGAAAAGTGTGGTTCTAACCAATCTGCCAAAACATTTTCAAATCTTCTTACCTCTATGTACTTGGTAATCGGAATTTCGTCAGACAATCATGTCATCCCACTGCCCTTACCCCTTCCCCCCCCTCCAAGAAAAAGTGACTTTGCGAAACCGAGACCTAATGAGCAGTAATAACCATAACTTTGTACATTCGGCTAAAAATCCCGCATTTGCATTGTTTGCCACAGCATGATGGTGTGACCGTCACAAAGTTTCAGGAACATTAATATACTGGTGTTGTAATAAATATGTCTTTCTATCAAACAAGTTCTCTAGAGAACAGAAAAATTTTATGGTTTCCAGGGTTACAGTAATCCGAAAGAACTTTATTAGTAGTTAGGTTCATCTCGGTTTAATTACGTCTAGTTGTTCAGGCTGGTTGAATATTCTTGACTACTGAGAAAACTGCATCAAATGTCATTTGATGAATTCTGATTCTTGATTTTGGGTTTGGAAAAAACTCGTCAAAAATCATTTTCAGTGATGCTTCCGACTCTTGGTTATTTTTCGAACAGAAAACGCAATAAATAGAAAGCTGAATTTTAGGAAACTTTAGCACCCTAAGACCCTCGATTGCTCATAACATCAAACCCACATTCAAACTTCGGAATCCTTTCCCTCTCTTCTTTTTCTCTTTCTCTCTCCCTCTCCCCTCCCCCCCCCCCCCGGACCTATCACAGCCTTATTTGTCCCATTGAAATAGATGACAGGGTCATTTTAGGGAGTCATAAAATCTTACGATAGTAACAGATTGTTTACAAATGAAGTTCAAAGTAAATACGGTATGATTTGTAAACAGCTGTAGGATTACTGTAAATGACACATATCAGTCAAAATTTTCATCAAAATACTTCCTATACCACCATAGATGATGCAAAAGAACATATGCCACAAAATGGCAACACTACGTTATCTGGGAATTTTAAATTTTTCGGAATTTTGTTTGACATTAGTATCAAAGCTTTTGGAGAACATTACATCGGGAATTTTATGGCAATTCGCAAGTAACATCATAGGTTGGTATCAATTCCATGTACTGTCCGTAATGAAATTTTTTCTTACTTTGATGTTCAGAAATTTCGTAGAAAATGGGAGACATCAAAAATCATTATCAATTTCCCGAGCTTTTCATCGCGAAGGTTAGAAATTTTCTAATTTTGGTCGCATATGGGCATTACTTTGTGATTATAGTCTAATGAAAAAAAAAGAAGCGAAAAAGTATTGACTCACTTGTAGAAGCCTGAGCAATAACAATAGGTGTCCTAGAACAGTGTGGAGGTTGTATAGGAAATAAATTTCTGAATAAGTCTTCTGTCGGTCGTTGTGATGTGGAATGTTTTATCGAGAAGAGTAGCGCGAGAAGGGGAAGGAGCCGTCGCGGCCGCATCCTGAAAACGACACAAGTGACTGAGAGCAGCATGACTGTATGTGAATCAACGTCGAAAAAGAAGAAGATGCGCGAGATGATCCTTCTTTTTAGGGGGGAAAAAAGAAGAAGGAGGATGAGGAAGATCAACTGCTAGAAATAAGGAATGTTTGCGCCTGGTAATGGGCAAAACGTGAGGGTAAGTAAGCGATTCAACGAACAAAATAGAAGAAATCTGATCCATTGATTAGTCAACGCAGCGCCTGTGACCGGTCTTCTATTGTTCTTAAGCGACGAAAGTGAGTATGTTAGAGTGTTATTCACGAACTTTGTGTCAGTTGACCTGACCACCCTGACGGGTAAAAGTAAAAACGCAAAGACTCTCAGCTCTGTGCAAAGAATCGCTCTTTATGCGCATTCTCCTCTGCGCAATTCGTCATTTTCGAAAATTCTCCCAACTTTGTGATTCATTGCAACATTGAAACCTATATGGTTGATTGAACTAAAACAGTCATTGCCCCTTTGGAATGAAAATAATTTGTAAAAGATGAGAATTCGAGCGCGTTATTTCGGCGATGACGAGTCAAAGGTAAACATAGAGACATTCGGCACCGAAACATACTTGTAGAAAAAAGTAGTAACAAGCAAGTAAACGCGCTTTAAAGCACAGTTTACAAGAGTTTTTATTTATTGGGAATGGTTATCAGGGTCTAAGCGAACAGTACAGCACATGACTGAAGAATATTCCAGGAATAACGCTGAGACTGTCATCCAAAGATGACAAACAAACTTCAGAACTGTGTAAAGGTTATGAAATGAGTAAGCACGCGACAGGGTTTTATTCACTTCAGGAAGTAATAACGGGAAAAAGTTGACAAATGTAATGTATCTCTAAATGGGTTTGACGAACGACTGACCCATTGATGAGGTTTTACTTCTATAAAACGCTGTCATCTCAGCTTCATTGAGAAAGGGCAAAGGTACTGACAACAAAGGGAAGTTAAGAGAGATTTGATTTTTGACAGAAAACTCCTTTGTATGGCTAGAATAAACTTAGAATGACCCTATAAATATGAGAGCAGAAAATATAAATCGTTGTCCACAAGTAGGATGACAAATTGGAAAATATCAAGAAATGAGTCCCGAGATTCAAAAAAATTAAATTGACCCCTACAAGATTAAGTGCAGAAAGTAAAGTCATTGTCCACGAGTAGGGTAATAAAATGGAGATTTCAGTGAAAAAGCGCAGTTTGAGGATTTTGTGGACATAATTTCCTGAATTTTTCCATGACATGATAAAATAAGAATTATTGATAAAACATAACTTCAGGCGTAAACACTTATTTTGACAAAACTATCTCTCAAACCTCACTAGATTGCGAGAAAAAATATTTTAAAAAAGTAGTTTCTAGAAATTTGTCGAAAATATTTTTCAAAACTCGGAAAAATTGCTCAATTTTTCAGGAAATCTCAGAAACGACATTTATGGGGCAAAGGAGAATCTCCCCCCCCCCCCCCCCTTAGCCAGCATAAGATGCAAAATGCAAAAATAGTGTGTTTTCCTGCAGAGGACATTTTGTAACAAATTCAAGGCGTTTTGGCCAGAAACTTCAAAATCAAAAAAAAACATTAGTTTATATCAATACGAGATAAAATCTATAGACAGGCCGATGTAAGAGCATGTTATTTGAACAGCTGCCAAAATAAAAAAAATCGACTTGTTCGCGGCAGATTTGCATATGTTCTTTGCAAAAATTTGCAATTTCAAATGAGTTTTCGATTTTTCGACATGAAAAACCTCAGGACTGCTTTGACCCCTGGACCCTCACAAATTTTGCAAAGTAAATATAAAATTATTGTCCATGCGCAAGATATTAAAATAGCCATTTGTTTGGTAGAATACGCTTAGTCTTAAAGCCTATAATAAGACTTATGAGACGAAGCCGAGAACATTACTCATCAAAATAAATAAAATTCGCGGCTAGCCGAACGAACGGGAACGACGAACGACGACGAGACGATGAGCGCGGGAACAGGAAGCACAGATTGGGCAACAACCTCGATGCACTCTCGCCCCTAGATAGGATCGTCGCGTGCGCGATGACCGTGTGGTTGCGATCGTATCGCGGTAGCTAGGATCATCATCGACGCGACAAATTGTGGTTACCCGGGTAAGCGTGCGCTTGGGTAGATTAGATCTAGATTAGTACATTATACGGTAAGTGAGCAGGCAAGTCAGTTTGCAAAAATGTACAATTGTAACCGGAAGGCAACAAGTAGCTGTCACGTAACGGAAAATTTTTGGAAAATTGTGATGAAACGAAAAGTGTTGAAAGTGTAATAATTGTAACAATTTCCTAAAAAAATTCCTAACTACATAGGTAAGTATGCTTAGATAGTTAGGATTTAAATTAGTATTATACGTAGGTAAGTAGGTAAACTCAGTTAGCAAAAAAACGCACAGCTGTAACGAAAAGGTAGCAACAGCAGCGATGAAACGGGAATTTTATTATGAGAAATTGCGCCAAGGTGGGAATTTTTAGCAAGACCGCAATGAAACCGTGAAATTTTGAAAAATTGTGTTCAGGATTTTTTTTTTGGAGAATTGTAATGACTTGAGATTGCTTCGGAAAGTAATGATGAAGTATCTTTTTTTGCAAATTTGTGATGAAAGAATTTTTGTAGGAAATGGGAAGGAAGTTGTAGCCGAACAAATTTCGTTTTGGAATTTCTGATGAAACAGAATTTTTCAAAAAAAAACTGTTGGGAAAATGCTATGAAACGGATATTCTTGGGAAAGCTGTGATGGAAGCGAATATCTTCAGAACCATGATGAAACAGGACTTTTTAGGGAAACTGCGTTGGGACAGATATTCTTCGGAATATCATGATAAAACGGGAAATTTTTGGGAGATTATTCAGTGTGACAATTTTTCAAAAAATTTGCCGTTTTACCGCAAATCCGTTTCTCTAAATCAAGCAATTTTGAAAACAAGTAAGAACTAAATCTACATCAGTATTATACGTTGAATAAATAGGTAAAGCGATGTCCATTGTCAACTGCGATGAAACGGAAATTTTTCGAAAGACTGTTCAGTGTAGCAATTTTTCAAAAAATTTTCCGTTTCAACGCAGTTGTTCGCGCTGTCTCTTCCGTTACAATTGTTGTTGACTTTTTCGGAATGCAATCAATTTTTGTATATGAAACTGGTGGTATACGCACAAAGATGGCAATTCACTTGCCCCCACTTACCCCCCTCCCACCTTGTACCCCTTCTTATGGGGCTATGAAAGATTTGAATTTTTCATTTATCACACCTATCACACGCTCTCCGGCTCATCAAGGTGATATTGTGACAGAAAGGACGCAACTTTCTCAATTGGCGAAATGGTTTTGAGGTCATGTTCAAGGACAACGTTCGTTTTGTTATGGCTAGCCGCTGACATTCGATACCCCCTTACCCGCTTGGAAAAACAAAAAGTGCAAAAATACCGGATAGGTAATGATCATGGCGAAATCAGCTGGAAATCGCCGTCGACAACAGCGTAAATCGCGGCAGGGGATTAGAGTGATACGATGATGGATGGGCTGGAAGGGCGGGGTCCCCGCCTGCCCGGGCATCTCATCATCATCTCTGAACCCGCATAACCCGACGAAGACCACAACTCACTACGGTAACCATATGACAGAGGGGCCATAATCGTTCGGGACAATGTAGCGCCCCGCGCACAATGGCGACGGCGGCACCCGCCACGCCCCCGACTTCGACTCCGACTTGCGCCACACCAGCGAAACCATATCTTTTATCACTGCAATTGTGTCCAACAGGGGCTGGAGGAGAATTTCGAAATGGAGCCGGACGGATGCGGTTGCGCAAGCGGACACGGCCTGGCACATTCTGGAATACGTTGTTTTTGTGAACTCGAACCTGAGAACGGTGGGAATTCGCATTCTCGCTTTTCACGCCGCGAGAACTGCTTTGCGTTTAAGTCTCTAATCGCATCATATCAAGAAAATAGATGAGTGAAGGAAGATTTTCATCTTTTCCTGTTGATTCTTCTTTCTTGAAAATGACTCAAACCAAGGCAGTAGGAAAATCAGGAGATGATCACACTCAAAAAGTTTAAGGTTGAAAAGTTATTTGGAGGGTACTGTAAACTTAAACTGGGTCTGACTCATCTCTCTCACTTCTCAGTGGAGTTCTTATATTGAAGATTATTTCAAAAAACCCTCAGATACAAAATTAGTCTCTAGGAATTTTTAACATGTACATTTTTTGAATTCTATACTTCAAAACGATAGAAACTAATTTTCGAAAAAATAACTTTTCAGAGTTCTGAAAATTATTCGGATTCGCTCAACTTGCCTATCCCATCGCAAGGTTGCTTGCATATTCCTTTGAAATTTCTTATACAACTTTTCATGCTTTTGGTACTAGCAAAAAATTCATTGTTCAATAAAACAACAATTCAAAATTTTCTGGGTGTATTTTGAACAACGAATCTTTGGGTAGAACTGGGAAAGCATTAAAAGTGATATAAGAAATTGTAGAGGAAGATTCAAGCAACCTTGCTACTAAACGGGAGAGAAACTCTGTTTTGAAATTTGACCATATAAATTTAATCATTTTGTCAAAAAAATTTTACTTGTTCACTAAACTCGTTCAGAACATAACGTGATTTATTTTGCACCTAAGGTGCTGTTTTTGAATGGACAAAAGCCTTCAGGTAAGAAAATCAGTAGTGTATGACTGATTTTTATTTCTGAACATTTACCTTTCATTTACTGGCACACCTTCGGTGTAACTTTAAACTTTAACTTTAAACTTTAAACTCACTGATTGACTTTCTATTTAACGCTGATAACTTTTTTGTTTAAATTTTTATTTGAGATTATTGACGAGGACGAGGCAAAGATGATTAGGATAATAACAAAAGTATGAGCACCACTCTAAATCCTGCAGACGCAAGGAGAAATTTGATGTTCAGCCAAAAATTGTTACCCATCCCCATCACATGAGTCTGAGTAGAAAGCTGAACTACGCGCGATCTACGCAACATTTCCATTATTATTTCACTTTCGGGTCACCGTACGTCTAGATATATGAATTCGATTTGCATTTCGAAGTGGTCTTTTGTTTGGTTTGGAGCGCGGATATTACTAGACGAAAGAGCAGATTACGAACCCGCGTTTAGAGCGTGTGAATGGGGTGTCACACCCGCATGTGTATGTGCACTATTGCGCCATTTTACCGCGCGAGATCAGGTAATAGGGCGATTAGGGAGTGGTGTAGTTGCAGAAATTGGCGGGAAAGTCTCAAAGACCACTACTAAGTGAAGGAGGAGTGTGTGAAGGAAGGGTCATGACAATTCAAGCGTGAATATGAGGTAAGATGATGATGATATACCGGTTGTTCGTGAACGTGGTTTTTCCCGGCCACGAAACCAACTTGATGGCCGTTGTGGATGTTTTTGCCGATCGCTCTCGACATTGTGGAGTCAATGCGCGAACAGAACGGCTGGCAACTGGTTGCTTTGATAAGAAATTTCACGCGATTGCAGTTTGAGATGAGAAATATGTTTGAACCGTTTCTCAACGAGAGAAGAATGGAAGCCATTCTTAATGCTGAAATGATTCTGCGGTTAAGAAGTCAAAAGTTTGATTTGAATCAACTCGAAAAAGAAAGATATCATATAACAGTCTACAATTCTGCATTCGTTACATCTTTGTAATGGCATAAACAATGAACACATATCCTTTGATTCAACTAGACTGCCGCTGGAAGTCGGAGCTTCGTGACCTAGTTAAGGCTAGAGAACGATCAGGGAGGACGAGAGCGAGAGAGACGCAGGCTGCGTCGCGGGTGCGAGCGGCCATTATTAGATTACGAAGCCCCGCCTTCCGGCCGCCAATCCACTTGATGGTCAATTAAAGGTTAAAAACAAATAAATAATTTGCAACATATACATTCTGGTAGCAGAAACAATATAATCATATTCGGAGCTTTAAACTCACACCTCAAAAGAATTTATTCAAGAATTGACCAAAAATTCTCTTCTAACGCCTTCCCGCGCCTCTCATATTTCTGTCTTTTTTCCTATTGTTGTGATGGTTATACGTCATCAGAGCCGCACAATGAGATCAGTTTTCCGAAAAGGTGATATAAGAGATGGTAAAGCATCTCCTTCAAGACCAAAAAATTAATTTGCCTCTGAAGATAGAAAAATAAGAAATGATCGGTCACATGATTTGACTGGGACCATCAACCTATTATAAAGAAAACTGAAACTTTTAAAGAAAGAGGAACATGCTCTGAAGGCCCTGAATAAAGAGAATATCTTGTTTCATAGACCCTCCCTCCCAGCGCTTATTCTTTTCATCTCCTACAAGTAATGCTTGACCTTGATATCAACAATAATCTGCTCTAGATTTTAGCTCTTCAATGAATTCGTCAATGCTCAACTGGAAGCAAAGTACAGAAAAGCGTAAGAAGAAATGATATAGTGCTAAAGACCGTAAGAAATGCACCAGAATCATTAATCCAGAAAGTTTCTTTTACTACGTTACCGGTTCAAGTGCTAATTGGTGAACCGCGAAACGCCTCTGGAGAAAAAAGGAGCGTGTGCAAGATTAGGAAGATTAATGGCTCTTCTCTTCTTTGGCGAAGAATTTCAACTCTATTGCGAACTTTGAGTTCACTACTGGAGCGATTGAGTTGTTATAAAACATATGAAAAGTGAAAAAGTGTTTGAAGATTTGTTTTTGAGTCCAAACTAATGAATATTAGTGAAAGCAATTCGCCTTGAGCCCTAAAACTAACATACAATCTTCGAATTTGCAGCTCTTAAAAGACTGCTCTACAAGAACCAAATGATTAAAAAAGTCTACGAAGCAAAGCAGTCACAGTGCACATTATTTCGCTCGACTGCTCTCTCCCTATCAATTAAATAGACTTATAAACAATAAAATTACATGTGACAGTGATAAGGACCAGAAAATCAAGATTTTGGATTTTTTGCTCGAATTTTTTGGTTATCATCAAATGAAACAATTGGCTTGTTTGGAGCAAGTGTGCAATTTCGAAAAATCTCATTTCTAGAAAAGGGTTTAGAAAGGGCAAAGAAAAGGGCATGAATTAGCAGAGTTTGCTATTCTTTTCAAAAATTTGTAATTTTGAAGCCACAATATTGATATAGCACACTGTGGGATCAAAAAAGCATAGAAAGATAAAGAAATGATACTTCCACCCAAAGATAGGTAGATGCTAATTTCAGATTCAGTAAACGGAAGTCTCCTTAGATGTTTCCAACTAAATTTTTTATGTTTCACATGTTCTCCGATACGACTAAAATGTTCGCATAAATTCAGCGCTCATGAATAATTTATTCCACCAATTGTGGGTTACAAACAAGAATTTCATTTTTTTCACAATTTTTTTTGTGTTGACAAGATCCACATACTTTCATTTGCTGAGACAATAATTTATGGGAATTTTTCGAAATTCAAAACTTTATTGCTATAATCAAAGTTGAGCATATGGTAGACTTCAGCTAGATTGCAACAACCTAGTTCGTAAGAAGAAACTATACGAATGACAAGGGAAAGAGGCAAATCTTCGCAATACCGTATAAGAAGGAGATTTTTACGACTATAATTGGACTAATATAGGTTCGACAGAAGTCTCTTTGAAAGTTCGGAGACGGTAGCAATAAAACCTAACTTCGATACGAGAAGCGCAGATGACAACAAGATGACTAAGGAACAAGTATACGATAGGACGGAGGGTTTTACAATTATAATTGGACTACTTCACACAAAACTTGCGCAAGTTTCACAAGGGGGTACAAAATAGTACCAAAAATCAGTGAATATACGCGCCAAATGCGATTAAGAGGTTAGACCTACCGAAAAGCATGTTGACTCTTCCGGTCCGAAGAGTTAACTTATCGATTTGTGAGGTCCGAGAGTGAGAGAAAGAGAGACGGGGGTGGGGGGGGGGGGAGTCACACAGTTACTGCTCAGCACATAGTCATCACAAAAGCACAAGCACACAAGAGATAGAGCAACACCGATGTGCACAATGGCAATATTTGCGCAGTGTTTTCGCAAAACGTCGCGCTGAAGCTGCGCGAGTCGAATGCGTGTGAGTTGCGCGCGAGAGATAGTGTGCGGTCATCTTCAAACAATAAATTGAAATGAATATGTTTGGCTTTGATGAAGACAATATGCACTTGAGGATTGGTCATTGTTTGAGGATGAGGTCAGGAGATCCTGAAGGATTCAGGTAAATTCCCGGACCAGAGCGGGAAAGAAAATATCAAGATGGAGAATACAATAAGGAAAATAAGAAGAAAAAGAATTGCACGAGGAAAGTGTGAAATTACTCCATAGCAACCGCTTTCCGATAAAGTTTCGCTGCATTCTCAGCTGTATGCAGATATTTTCGAAAAAATGCACTTTCAAGTATATTCGTAGTATTATGCAACATTTCACAAGTGCAAATCCGACAGATGACGCAAATACGAGAAAGATAATAAATTTTCTTCAAATTCGCATTCCACTCTTTTATTTCTAAAAATATACTGTTTACAACTTTCCCAGAGAAAAGCAACAAAACTTGGCAAAATATACAAAGAAAAAATGTTTGCGACCTCTTGCGCCTCGCAAATGTTCGATTTGGGAAACTAGTTGCGAGTTTCGAAATTGAAAAAAGTATAATCTCCTGCAACGTCAATTGCTTTTTGATAGAGTTGGTCTGGATTTTGTTTACTATTTCAAATTAAACTTGTGGTCTTTGCTACATTTTCATTGCCGTTTAACTTAAGCAAAGAGCGTAATTGCTTCACCACTCTATTATTATATATTATTTTAAATAGGGATGCTACAAGCACGAAATTCAAAGAAAAACGAAAAAAATTCTAATTTGACATGACGTGGATTACTATTCAAAAAACTGGTTAGTTATGCTCGACTAGAAAGCTTTGAGCTACCATGGAATTGATAGAGGACGTAATCGAGAGCGCTTGATACGGCTGACGCAGTTACGAATTGAAGTGCATGTTTGTGGCAGATGTCCGCGAGGGCGGAGACTGTCGACGTCTCAAATACGCTCTCTTCTTACAGAATGCAGAACTTACAACCAAAAAGAAATCAATCTGCACCCTTGTAGTAGATCAACTGCATATCTTGGGGCGAATGTGCAGAAATCTTTCATTCCTTTCTCAACAGTTTGTCTGCATTTATTGTTATAATCATTGAAAAAAAGGAAGGAGGAGAGAGAGAAATGGACTTTATATGCTGCGAAGCAGCTGAATCTTTACACATGTAGCAAGCCAACTGGATTACTGTAGCTCTGTGGATTTTTGGTGGCAGTTTCAACGTATCTGTTCAAATGCACTTTATATTTTCGCTCGTAGATAAAGAATGCTTTTGAGAACCATATATTTGAGTCATTTTCATATTAATTTGTGCACCGCACATCAGGCGAGGCATCCCACGATTTTCTCCCTCACCCCAAATAATGAGATTTTCTGTTGTTCTTTCTATTACAGTATAATCAGATGCGAAGGGAATTGTGTGACTATTTTCAATATATTCCATCAATTTTCTGATTATATGCTGAAATACCTACTGATTGTTTACTTTCAAGGTGTCGTAGATAACCGCGCGTAGTGTGCAAGTACACACATTAACTTGCAAATGACTATGTGCACTATGTAAAAGAAACATATCTCGAGAGTGCAACATCCGGAAATTAGCAACGAGTCTGTTTGTGAGAAGAGCCGGTCAATGTTATGCTAACAACCTACGCAAATATATCATCACTCAAGCCTGAAAAGAGCCTCGTTGATCACTTGGAACCTTTGGGAAAGCAGAGGAAAAGATATGCGACAGGAGGAGGAAAGACAGTGAAATCTGCTAAGTATACTACGAAAGTGTAAGCGAGTCCTTAGGGACCGGTGTCATAAAGCTGTTGGTCAGTTTCTAAAGACGAAGGGGCCATAAGTTGTGGAATCCGGTAGTTAAAGATGAGGAAAACGGGTAGGGAAGAGAAGTGATTCGCTGTACAAACTACCTCATAACTCCTGTTAACGTAGCTGTTTGCCGGTGATTTGATCAACTTTCACCGTAACTGAGTCACGGACGACCATGGAAGGAGGTATATGCGCTAGTCGTAAAGTGAAGGAGAAATGGGTGAAGTGAGCCGGAGAGAAAAGAGGTTTATTAGAAGAAATGGTAAAAATAACACAGATTTCAGAACTACGAGGAGAGTTAAAAGTAATAATAACTTTACTTTATTTTTGGAACTATCCTATCAGATAATTGACACAAGTGCTATGAACGTCCACGCAGTTTTTCTTCACCTTCCCGGAATATAATTATCAACTAAATTTTTTGAAAATTGCTGAAATTATACCAGAAGTTCCCAACACAAAGTTTCTTAACTTCAAATTCCACGGTTTACATAGCTGTGTCGAAAAATTTCAGATCAAGAAAGTTTAGAGCTGTAAGTGCTTGATTACTTTACAAAATAAAGGCTAACATTTGAATTCTCAGCCCTTCAAAATCGGAGATTTTTGTATTTTATACATTTTTGCTTTACACGATCTCCGAAAAATTGAGGGTTCGGAAAAATTATTCCAAAGAAGTCTAGAAGGCCGTTCAAGAAGACTCACAAGGAAAGGAAGGTTGGTCGAAGTGGCCTTTTGAAAAGTGATGCATACTATCTTGTAGAGCTTGGAGCGCCGATTCCAAATCTGCCTTCGCTATCTGCTGCGGGCTTCTGAGCGAGGAGTTATGAAGGTTTTTGTGAGTAAAAAGTTGACTGCAAGACTAGTGTAAAATCAGTAGTAACATTTTTTTCTAGGGCTTAACTGGTAATCGGGTCAGTCAGTGCAACAAATATTCTTGTTTAAAATATACCGACTCGCTGCTGCCTCATTTGAACGTTAGGAAAAGGTTAAGACTAATTTTATAGTAATTTTGCACTGAAATTTTTACTCACAAAAACTTTCATAACTCCTCGCCCAGAAGTCCGCAGCAGATAGCAAAGGTGGATTTGGAGTCAGCGTTCCAAGCTCTACAAGTCAGTGTACATCACATCTCAAAAGGCCACTTCGACCAACCTTCCTCCCCTTGTCAGAGTAGATTTGCCCTAGAAATATTTCTTCTTTTTCGTTCAATGTCTCTCAAAACTTTCCGATAAGAACTGTGACGATTAGCTAAATCTACAGAAAGCAAAAGAACTCGAATCTATGATTTTGGGGATTTTTTAAGCGGTATGATAAAGCCAGTCCGATAACATGACTCTTCAAGGAGGAAAAAAAGCTGCGCTAAAGCCGTCTAGAGTGCTGATTTATTATTGCTCCCTCCGATTTTTCGAAAGGTTGAAAATCAAGTATGAAAAATTTATTATTTTTGACCAGAGTGGTAATAGACTTGTAAAAGTCTCCATAAGCCTTATGGGGGAGGAGGGGGGGGAAGAAGAGGAATTGAAAAGTATCATAATTGAAAAATATTATGGAGTCCCGTAACCGCAACTGAGACGATCGCTCACTCTGATACTTTCGGACCGATTTGGGCGGCGCTGGCAGCTGGCGGCTGAAGTAGCGGCGATGACAGGTGAGCGCGAGAACGGTGAGAATACTGAAGACTCTCTCGCTTCTCTTCGAATCAAAGCTAAGATTCTATTTTTGATTTCGATTAGCTTGATGCAAAGCTGATTGCAAAAATTTGAAGAAGAATTTCAGTAGTAAGCAGATCACCTGAAGATAACGGCCGTGCGCTCAGTTCTGTCGCTCGCTTCTGCGAAGACACTGCGAGAAACGTGCAAAGATAAATGATAATGTCACACATCATGCATTCTTTCGGCACTGAAAAGCGTAAGAAACAGAAACTCCCTCTCTGTGTCGAAGGAAAAATAGATGCGAACTGTTTGAATGTGAAAAACGTAAGTGAAACAGACAAGCACAATACTGATAAGGGAAATGGAGAATAGAAACTGACACAAACGGTTGAATAATCAATGAGCAATGATGACGTTATTGAATAGGGGAAAAAAGTAGAGTAGGAAGTGCAAAAGAGTAATAATACGAGTTTGAGATAGTGTGAGAATGCTCAATTTCGAGCGGCACATTTTGCACATGATCTTAGTTAGAAACGAAATATAGAGACAAAGATTTAATAGCGAGGTAGTCTTCTCTTCGCTGTGATGATTTTCAACACCTGACACTTCAGAGAAATCATAAAAACATCATAACGAAGGTAAAGCTAGGTTCTGTTCATACGTATGCTGTCATATTTCATTTTTACTTGAGGCCGTGAGGAAAATGTACAAAATGTGTCAGTCATGATTTACACTGCTGCGAAAAAAATATTATGATCTCGAGTGGTTTTGTGAGGTCCTTTACAATGCTTTGATAATATTTATTGTCATGATATGATCTATCTATAATTGTTCACAGTTTTCGATTACTCTGAAAGCAAAAACTATGCAACTTTTTCTACCTTCAACCTTTAGGCTAGAGTATCCACAATTTTTTATTTCTCTACTACATTATTTGAAATTTGCTCAGAATAAGTAATGTGCTGCGCCAAGAGTTGAGATATATCAGCGCTTTAGCGCAACATCGTAAAGTCATAGCGCAGAATGAGAAACAGATGTTCTATTGAAATTATTCCCTATGTTTCAATTGAAGCTCACACGATATTCTCACCGATGAAGTCAGCTGATAATGAGAATAAGTATTGACCTCAGCGAGAATTTTTCTGCTTCAAAATCATCAACGAAATTCTTTGATGATGAGTTTGCTACATGTCAAGGCACTTCGGTAGTAGCACCAAACTTTCTTTTTGGATAAGTGACTTTAATCAGTTGAAAACTCAGAAGGATTTTGAAATTTATAATTGAAATGGTTTTTTTACAGGAGTCTTCCACCATTATCTTATCGAAAGTCAAAATTGTTGATGATCGGCATCGATGCCTATATTAGATACAACTCAATCATACAAGTGCACTAACCATTGACTGGAGATTGATCATCCCATGGAAAAACTAAATGAGATCTGAACAAATCATAAACATTATAATGGATGAGATCGAGCAGAAATGTTTATTTTGGCACTGCTTTTTACAGTGGCAAGGCCATAGTGCCACCAAACCTTCAAGATGTGCAGTGAGTATGTCTTCGAAATACAGTTGAGTGGGTTAGAATGGGGACTTGAAGTACTTCCATTTTGGAAAATTTGTCGAAGTTGTACAACATATCAAACAATGCAGTCATCAGAGAACTTCTGCTACACCACTGAATTCTGAAACTAAAGAAGAATTTTCCTGATGACTTCGAAAACGCTTTCCAAGCTTTTGGTACGATTATTATTAAGCGATGCGGATGAAAAAGCAAATTTCAATTTTTATAAATTAATTTTGCACCTTTTTCAGTGCTAGAGGCATCAAGTGTCTAAAGAAGGAAAGAAATTTGGGAATGACCAGAAAGCTGTCGTCAATTTCTTGCCTGCATGTGCATTCGCGGCTCGAGCACGTCGATGAGTGGACCTTGTAACCTCTGTATATGAAGCATTTGACTAAATTTTAGAAATTCTCAGAATCAAATATAAAAGCTGTGGAAGAAATAATCTGGTAACCTAATGAAAAACCAAGAGCGTTGCTTCGTAAAAATCCTATGAAATAACAAATTATACCATTAGCTTCTGAGAGCGAATTGGGAATGAGAGAAATTTTCGTTTTTTGAATGATTCTTCTTCACCGAGTATACTATCTTCTCCACCAAATCTGAGAGGTCCAAACTACATATTTCTTACGACTCGTGTTTGAAGGCGCAAAAACGCTCTTCTTCTGAGACTTCCGATTCTTTTTTTCCTTTTTTTTCACCTTGCACTTATCCAATGCGATCATTCAAACAAAAGCTCGACTATCAAGGAAAAAAACTACAGTAAGACTTGTGTGCGGTTTCCGTACAGATTCCCATCTATAACCGCTTATCTCGCATAAAATCTGTGAATCAATCAGTCCGCGAATTTTGTCAGCCCAGTTTTGAGGTCAAGCGAAGAAGTGATATAACGAAATGATATTGGCGGTGTCAATATCATTTTTTCGCAGTTCCACCAGATTTTACTGATATTGACACCATCTAACAGAGACCAACTAATTGGTTATAGCACTTGAGTTGTCGTCTAGTGACTTGTCTCGACCTTTGTCACATACGATTTCGTCAAATGGCGGTGCCCTTCTCAGCCTAAAAATTGCGCGAAAGAAAGACTGACTACTGTTGCGTTAATTAGTTTCTAGACACTTGCAAAGGATCACAGGTGGCCGAAGAAGGGCCCGAACCCTCTCTGGGTCAGCGGCTATGATGAATTCGTCCTCGACGCGAATTCTGAGATGCTTATCTATCCGCAATGAAAAACACCACACAGAACCGCACCCCATCGTCGCCATTAAGCACTCGATAGCACGTCTTTGTAAAAAGGGACGAAAAAAGTCAGAGTTGAGCGATATGCGAATTTTTTTGTCTTGGTTTTTCTTACCAGTCAACACCAGTGAGCCTTTGTTCGGCCACTTATCTACAAGAAGTTAGCAAGTGTTTGTTGGCTTATGTATTCGTTCAGGTAGATTTTGGGCAAAGATATAACCAGAGCTCGGGACAGGTGGCTTGATAAGCAAGCTGGATATCGTTTTGGGACAAAAGGCAAAGGGGGTTTCGTTTTTGTGACCGAAAAGACACATTTGCTACGCTTTTTTTAGTAGACTCTTTGTTTTTTGGATATTTTTTAGGATTACGGTATAGGGTCAAAGGGGATTTCGCAAAATTTTGGGAAAGTAGGAGAACTTCGTTTTTTGCATTTTCAAAAAGCCACCTCGTGCCGAGCCCTGGATATATTTATAAACCGGAAAAACAACATTTATCAAGATAAGAGAAATATGAAGAAATTTATTGCTTTCCCTATTTTTGGCCTTAAAAAAGCTCGAGGTTCAGCTTATTCAAAACGCAACTAGGTAACTTTTCTAATAATTATGAGACGATTACTTCGAAAAGACTATTACTTCGATTTTCTTGCCCAGTGTCATCAACATTCTTGTCTACCTTGGTTTCTTGATAGATTTTCAGCTGTCACTTTTCTTTGAGCAAGAGTGCTCTGATGGCTCTAAATGCAAGATTTTCTTGCATGATACAGAAAGACAATTCGTTGCTGATAAATCAATCCAATTAGCCGATCAGTCAAATTGTCTTTGATAAGTAAAAAATATTATTTCCATGACATTGCAGAGTCCAAAATCTTCTCAAGGACCTTTCTTTTTTTCATATAGGCAACTTTGTTAGAAAATAGCAAATTCTTGCACTGATCATTGATTAGGTTGAACCGAAAATTCTGTCGCTTTGATTTTGAAAAATATGTAACTGCTCCCTAAGTGAATGCATTTGCTTGTAAAAAAAACATTAGAAAGAAAAATTCATCTAGTTCTAAAAATCTCCTCGCTGTTACTTGACAACAAAATGCTCCAGAGATAAAAAGCTGAAAAGGAGCAGCACTCAAATTCCCACTTTTGAATAATTGTCAAAATCTGAAACATTGCAGAAAAATCTGAGAGCATGTAGCATTTCTATAGTTTCGCGAGCCGCTCTTTTTAGAAAAGCTGAACTTGTGCTGATCGAGCTTTTCTACGAAAAGTTACGATTTTCGTGAAAAATGCAGAAAAACGTAAAAAACGTCATTTTCATCGATTTTTGCGTTTCTCACGAAAATCATTACTTTTCATAGAACAGCTTGATCGACACAATTTAGGCGCCAACAGGAATCACAAAACCTATGGATAACATGCTCTCAGAAAATTCTGCAGTGATCCAGATTTTTGACAATTTATCTTTGAAAATAGAGAGTCTGAGCGGTGTCCTCCGCGTTCACACAGGTAGCAATCACTAATTTTATGAAATCCATGCGACAAAACTTTCGGTTCAACCTAAAACTTACTGTCACTCAAGAAATATTATACAGTACAACTCTTTATCGCCTTTGTCATAGAACAAGTTCAAGATTTGAGCAAAAGTTTTGTTTGCTGTGAATATGCTAAAAAATAATCTGTTCAAACCCTGATTATAAGTGCTCGCTGCTTTTCGATGTGGCTATGATTTTTTGAAGGATCTGTTGTCAGAAGCAAAATTCTCATAAGTTGTCATAAATTAGCATGAGGAGAACGTTGAAATGGGGAGCATCATTTTGCTCGGAAACATCAGGGACGTAGAAAGGCTTGCTTGTGGTAAAATGGCTAAAAACGTACAACAGTCCCTTTATCTATTCTTAGGGCCGCATGCACTAACATCCCCGCGGGGAGGGGATCGCAGCTTAAAAGAAAGCTTTATATTTCGAAACTCCAGATACCTGGATTTCACGTTGTGTACCTATCCGTAAGTATTCCTATTACCCTTCACTATGAACATGTTGAACAGGAGCGAGAAGCTGTACAAACCGCATTTTCCAGGTTTTGTATGATTCCTGATGATCCCCGGCGCTTTTCTTTGAAGTCGTTTTTCTTTCTCCGAAGTTAACGAAGAATCTCCAGAGTTGTGCAGATTGCCTAACCCGACAGTGCTAAGCATGTTGCTGCTAAGAACAAATGATGTTTTGAAGTCATGAAATTTGCGATGATCCACAGGTCGAAATTTGAGGCTTACCGAAAAATTCGACTTTTCAAAAAGTCACTTGTTCTCATCAGCAACATTCTTAGCAGTATTTTGTTAGATGTTCAGTACAACTTTGGAAGGTTTTCGTTAATTTCGGAGAAAGAAAAATGACTTTAAAGAAAAGCGCCGGGGATCATCAGGGATCATACAAAAGCTGGAAAATGCGGTTTGTACAGCTTCTCGCTCCTGTTCAACATGTTCATAGTGAAGGGTAGTAGGAATACTTACGGATAAGTAGATAGCGTGAAATCCAGATATCCGGAGCTTCAGGATATGAAGCTTTCTTCTGAAGCTGCGATCCCCTCCCCGCGGGGATATTAGTGCATGCGGCCCTTAGAAAGTTTCTGATATAGGAATCAGATGCGGCTCAGTTTGCGGAGGACAGCTGTGGTCCGAAAACAAATGATTTTTCCCCTACAATGCAAGTAATTGTTTATTTCCGCAGGTTCTTGAAAAACCTCTTAACAATAGATGTCTTAGCTTGTAACGATAATCTCAAATGTATGGTTACTCTGTACTCCAGCAACTTTCAACCTGCATGACTGCATCTAGAAATGTGCTGAAAAGGCAAGAGGAATTGAAATCATTATTTTATCGCGATATGCTTCCTCATTCATGAAACCGTCTCCAAAGAACATTTCTGAATTTATGAGAGGAAAATGAAGAAGCTTTTGAATTAGTAGAGCGAAATTTCCACATTTGCACCTGTAGATATTTCCCCAGCAAATTTATTTTTGCTCCCTTAAAGGTTCTAACAAAGAAAAGTAGGAAGAGAAATCAAATGCAACTCTCCTATGTAACTTTATCATATATGCTTGCGAAGTTTTAACTTCATGTCCCATATAGTGCTCCAAATCCTTTTTACCTTCCACGGAAACTCACCTATCCATTTCATGGACTTATGATCGCATCAGGGGATATTGTCGGGGAACTTGCCGCTCATCCCAATAAATCATGCTTTGACGAAATGAATCTCGTCCATTGAAATGCGTATCGGAACGTGATGCATATGCAACTGATACGATTATCTGTTAATCTTCCCTTTCACTGAATGGAATTGAAAGAGAAAGGAATTTCAGGAGAAAACATGACTAATTCGTGGGATCAGAAGAAGTGCCGGAATATTGGGGAGTGTGTAAAGGGGACCCAACAATTATGGTTACTACATTTTACTAGCTCAGAAAAGTACCTCTCCTTTGGTTCAAACTTCACCAAATCAAAGGCAGAAAGTTTTTGAGTTAGTTAATTTATCAGCATCGTAATCAATCCCATTCTCAGCCACATTTCGTAGGCTCATTTAGAGGCTGAAAAAGTTGCAAACGTCTTCTACGCACTCCATTAGTCACCCTAAAAGGCAGCAACTTCTATCATGTCTCTGTTTCTGCAAACGATCAGGATTCTTTAGAGTTTTTGATCTGAGAAATCTGCAGAAAAAGGTAGACAAAAATAGCTCTACATAAACAAAGTCGACAAAGCTAAAGCAAGCGAGATATTAATAAAAACTCAAATACCCGAATTAGAACGAAGACCAAACTTGATTTATGAGTTTTCTTCCTAAAACTCAGTCTTGTACCAATGACAAATTTTCAAGAACTAGGTCAGTATGTACCACAATCGCTTGGTGACCGTTACGGTGTGTGACAGTGATTAATTGGACGACTAGATCTCAGTGCAACGAGACTTGTAACTCATCCATCAGGCACCCCGAATCATATCCGAAAAGAGACACCGCACCTAGTCACAAGATCCGATTGAGGGGTGCGGCATTTTATGAGACTTCTGTTAGCAGATGGCCATTTTGTCAAAAATTTTCGAAAACTTTGCTTTGACGTATTAAATGAAAATGAAATTAGTAACTGAAGAATATATGCTTATACTCCGAACGATAGAAGACTACAAGTTCCGACCCTTTTCTTTTCGTAGGTACGGGTTATCAAATTTCCACACGTAAAAGTAAAACTGAAACTGTCTTTCAAGGTAAGCAGTAAATGCTGTTACAGTTTATGGAAACCTCTTACAAAGTTGAATCGCTCAACGCCACTACCACAGGTTACCCACAAACTTATACATTTCACAGCAAGCGCAAAAACGAGAACTTTAAGTCGTTATTTTTCGATTAGTATTCATCATTCAAATATTACGGTTCTATAATTTGATTATGATTCATGAGTTGTGTATAACACCTGCATTAAAGCGTTCTATTCATCAAAGAAACGAAGGCAAGAGTTTAGCAAAAATCCTAAATTAAATTGGAACTTAAAAGGAGCTAATCGCCCCAATAGCGAGTCATTCTTGTCTCATTCTTATCTCAAGGTTTCGAAAAATGCAAGTTACTTACTTGAGCTTATCCATCTTTCCTGTTATTTTGAAAAAAGTATACGGCGACACGATCTCATTATATTGTATTTTCCATCCGTACTATTCACTTGAATAATGCTATAATTTTTTTTTTGATAAGGCAGTCTATAATGCGTCAAAGATACTTCTGCAACAATGCACGGCTTTTGAAGTGGTGAAACCACGAAGTACCCAATTTATAATTACAAAGCTCCTATGTATTAAATAGGAACAGACCTTGTCCGTTAAGCTTGTGACATCTCATAAGAAGTTGCCAAGCCTTCCTCTGTGTATATTTTCGTACAGTCTTCAATCTTCAACAGTTTTTGAGACCATCATTTCTTACCTTCCTCACAAATCTCTATGAACCCCGAAAATAACAAGCGCTTGACTTGATTTCCTGAATAATGCGTGCAGCTGCAGACGATATTCACATTGCGCTCAAAATCGGCATTCTGTTGCCCGCGCAGTCATGTCTTCAAGACAATGCATTTAGTATTTCTTTCAGTCTGGAATACGATCAAAACTCCAATGAATACATTTGACGAGTGATGAGCATGTTGTGTGCATTCGCACATACCAAGTTAAAACTGACTGAATTCGTGTCCTCTTTATTGATGGAATGATAACACTGTAAGTCAATTTTTTGAATTTTTTTTGAACCCAGGTTTGAAATGTGACGTCTAGGACATTGCATGGTGTATGTTCACCAATCACTGCGGGAAGTCTGGCGTCGACTAATTGGCGTAATGTTGTGCACCCAACGGCGCGAAGTGATTGGCGCTCGGCGTTGTTGTTACCTTGAAATGCGAGATGCCGAAATGTGTCGCCGTGTCTTCCAATAATTCGCGGACATCCGGGATGGTGATATCATGTAAACAGTCAACAGCAATCTCGGAAACACTCACCCGACAGGTATCACCAATTACGAAACAATATTTATTGAGCAAATTAGGGGCACGGGAACATAATTCTTTAGTGGCCAAAATCAAGTCTTCCTGAGTAGATGTGGACTAAGGAACAGAGGTGCTGCTGAATAATCTTCGTATGATTTGTTCATTTCTCTTAATGGCCCACAGATATATTGCTACCGGCCGCTATAATTGGTAGTATGCCAAAAGCACACTTATCATAGAAGAGGAAGAAGATAAAAGAAATTTTTGCATAATTTTGACTGCATCTCGCATACCATATATCTATATTGTTACTATTAGTGTGGTATATGCTTTGCAGCAAGCAATCATAAAAAGGTTATCTCATAAATATAGCCAAAAGGTTTTGATTTACATCACAATTTTTTTGTGAAATATCGTGAAGATTCTATCTTACTAACAATGCATACTAAAGGTCATGTCAGGAGGAAGATAGCTCTCGATTGCTTTGATTTTTGACAGTAATTCTCGTGTAAAAAACTCACTAATAGTAAAAAAATGATAGAAGCTAGTTGGTTAAGTAAGTAAGTTTGAGTAAGTTATTACTAGTAGTAGTAATAGTAAAAATATCAATAGTAAAAAAGAATAATAGTAAAAAACTCAAAAATCATTGTTATTTGTAAACTGGGTTGGTCTGAGAGTTCTTGCCACTATCTGGGCCTGTCCATAGATCGCTTAAAACGAACGTGAACTAAAATTCAGAAAGCCTCCTATGTAATAGAATTTCTAAAAGTCTAACAAGGAAATGGTCAGAAATCGAAGTGGCCAGTCTAATCAGACTGCATACCCAGCCTCGATGCAGCATTGAAGGGCGACTTCAAATGTACCCATTTTCTTGATGTGCTGAGCGCCTTTGTAGGCGACGTTTGAGCAGGTTTGTTGAGAGAAAACCGTACCTAAGACAGCATCAAGCCGAGCATGGTTCAGTACGACCAAATTCGCACTTTGCAAAGCACGATTTCTTAGCGACCTCTAACGGCTTCTGCATCATCCACAAAATATTTAGCAGATAAGGAAGATAGTTTTCGAGTCAGGGTTTTGCGTTGCATGTAATGGTATTCGACTTTTTTATAGGCCACTTCGATTTCTGACCATTCTTTTGTAAGCCTTGAAGTGATCTTTTGACTAGCGCTTACAAGGGAATGTCAGAAGTCAAAATGGCCAATTTAACCAAGCTGCTATCAGACGCAGCAAAATGCTGATTTCAAATATTTCTTTCAGAAATCCTTTTAGGCGAAGCTATGAGTGGCTTTACTGCGAAAAAAAATCGTACACAAAAACTGCAATTAGGCACATTATTTTACGGACCATATGAAGTGACCTAGTTGCATGTTTTGTTTCAGCACTAAGCCGAGATGCCTCTCCTCTGTACGGCCAAGTTTGTCCTTCCCAGGCACAATTTCTTAGCAAAATTCTCAGGCATAATTTCTTAGCTTTTAGCGGCCTATAATTTTATCCTTAAAAGTGTTATGCAGATAAGGAAGATAAATTTAAAGTCAGCGTTTTATACTGCATTCAATGGTATGCAGCTTGCTTGAACCACTTCAGTTTCTGACCATTCCCTTGTTAGATATTTGACGAAGGTTCGATAACTGGGATAAATCAAACTTTTGCGGTGCAGCTCTCGTCCTCGCTTTAGCTGACCTTTTAGAAGTCCTACAGAATACTTTTGGAGTGATTTCGTGTTTGGTGTGTCCAGACCTCGAATAGTACTTGCGCGATTCTGATGACATTCACTAAGTCGAATATCCTGGAACAGCGATATAGGTAATATTCGATGTATTTCCTTCTCCTCGGAATTTGCAGGAAAAATCGTATATTCTAAGTACATGTGCGTAGGGTGGCATAGAAAACGCGGAGTTTTCAAAATTTAGGACGGCAATCGCTGGTTTACTTCCCAAAATTAGCTTGTATTAATCGAATTGAGAGCCTTCAAATTCTGAAGATTATTTCCAAGCGTTTAGTGATCGGACGCGATTACGTCGGAACTCATGGCTTACAAAAAAAAACTGAAAGATCGTGATGGAATAGCTGGAGTGTCGCGAGAATATAATTGCATTACAAAAGCTTCGCTCTATCTACGGTATGTCAAGGCTCCTACCAATTTGTGAAAACTTTTGGAAATCAGCTGGTAGGACGGTGACGGTGACAGTACTAACTGCTGTAAATATCTGATGACTATGTTACCCTTAACGTAGGTCAATTCTCGCTAGAAGCTTCACACCCTTTGATACGGTTTGCTTGACAAATCAAACTGTGCTTTAACTCACCTCAAGGGGTTAGCAAATGCCTTGCCTCACACCATAAGGCCTTTACCTGAGCTGTAGCTGTTACCACCACGAGCAGCTGGAGTGTTAATACAGAATGCTTTGAGCCGAAATCTGCAAGCACTCAAAGCTTCAGGTTTTTGAGTGAGATTATTTGAATTTATTACCTACTCAAACTATGGTTTTGTTTTACTTTCATAGTCTTCTTGATGTCCAAAATTTTATTTGAAATTGCAAAAAAAGCGGAAGAAACTTTCGAAAAGCTTAATCGTTGCTATGGATCAACTAATTCAAGACAATTATATGGCTTGTGTAAAAGCTAATCGCAAATGGGAAAGACAGAGAATAATATCTCGACTATATGTGTCAAAGCGATGGAGGACGATAACATTATGAATCGCTATTTCTATAGAGACTCTGTAAACTCAGCATAAGCTAACTGCCAAGAACCCACCCCGACTTCATTGTGTCCATCGCCGCCAAGCTGAAAGGTATGTTTTCCTACATAAAGTCAAAAAAGTTAGATGTTACAGCAGTTAGCTGCTATCACTTTAGTGTATATTGACTTAGTCAATATACACTAAAGTCAGTATACAGTAAAGTATAAAAGTATTGTTGTATCAAATTTTTTGCCCTTCAGCAGGTCACTTAGAAGAGAAAGATGAGGCACACTTACAATCCAGAGATAAGGAAAATCAATGCCTTTTCTCTAAGTCTTGTGAAAACTATATACTGAAAAAAAGAACATCTTTAATGGAAGGGGGAATGGCTAATTCGAGCGCACTGATATAGAATAGAAAAGTTAATTTTATTTTTCTGAAATGGATGGAACGAAGAAATTATTGGACTATTCAATCAATGCTCTCCCGCTTTCTAGCAATTTCGAAAATTGCGCGGTTTATGGGAATTTGGTCCATCATCAAAACCTTTTGGGCTTGACTGTTGCTAAAAGCAAAACCTAAAAGCTAGCTAAAAGCATCCCAAAGATTCTCTACTGCCAAAAAAATAAGATAAAAAAATGCATAAGTGCTGACCAGTCACTGACTAGTCAGGACATTTGTAGGTCTTTTACTTTCAGAAAATGTGGTAGCTACCAATCAGAAGAAATAGGAAAAAAACCTTCGCGACTTGATATTGAGAAAAATTGAAATTCATTAAAATCAGTCTTCTAAATATACGCATATAAAATGGTGCAAGTATTACAAAGGTTAATTACAATGGAAACAGCTTCAAACTATTCTGGGCAAAATAATAGAGAGATATAGAGTTAATTACAGGGAGGTCTAGTCAATTTTTCTAGGACCACTTGGAACAAGTTGTTGTGCATTGACCTAGGGAATTGAACCAGGTTTATTTCACAGCTCTTGTGAAGTATTGGCTAGTGTTAACGAGAAGGAGGATTAATGTTATAGTTCTCCAGCAAAGAGAACTTCACACAGGAGCTGAAGATAGATGGATCACGATTTTAACAATACAATCATTCCCTCGAAAATGAAGAGATCTTTAACATAATGGAGTTCACAAGGTTGATTTTCAAGGTCCTTTATAAGTCCTCAGGCATACTAGGGATTCCAATTATTCATCAACGCAGAGCATTTCGGAACCCGTTGGGTAGGCCTTAACCCACGAGATCGGTATTCACGAAATTAGTGGATTCCGGGACCCAGTTGGTTCGGATCTACCCAGTGGATTTCGGAACCCTCAAAATGCTACTTGACCGGTATTCACAAACGAACCAATTGGGTTGTTCGCATACCCACTGGGTAGCGGAATTCACTGAGTTTGTCGGTAATACGTCCACTGATTGCATTCGAGGCGGCTCAGATCCTTGCGCGCTGCTTTTGGTCTCTCGCCGCATTTGAACTCAGCAAAAAAGGTATCGTGTGAAAATACCGTGCACTTAGGCATCGTCGCTGACGAGGTTGGCAAAATGCCCCAAGACACGTTCGCTAGCGCGTGCTCAAGCGAGAGCGACTCGCGAGGATTCAAGTCGCACCCACCGTGACATTCATATTGGAATGTCGTATACCTCATGCGATTCCAGTAACCACTCAATTTGGCAGTACTCCACTTGTTTTCAACTCATTTTAACACATTGACGACAACGCAAATTTTTGATTGTCTGCCTCTTGGGACCAAGAGCTTTCACGCGGACCAGTCAGCATTTCTTAGATAAAATCACGCATACTGTCATCTACAGGATACTACAGTAGCTGTGGACTGACAAAAATAAAGGTTATTTCTAAATTCACAACAAAAGAAAACTTCTGGAATAAGTTTGTACCAAAGTAGTCGTCATTTTAACGGAGTTCAAGCCTTGACACATCATGTGTGTCAAGCGGTCCCAGATGGTAGTCATTGCTTGACACACATGGTGTATCTAACTGTCGTCAATTAAGTCCATTGCAAGCCCATGGAGAAGACGAGACATTTTAACATTTTACAAAAACTATGCGCATCATTCTTTGTGGACTGCGTGTTGGATTGGCGGTATGTTAGTACCTAATAAGGGAGGTCCGTTGAGCCGAAGTGGTCTTCTTGAATTAGTCCTATACCGGTTTGAAAAGCATTAAACTGCCCAAATCTGTTTTTTATCTGTCTGCACCTTTGGACGCAGTTATTAGTGTTTTTGAAGCAAAAAATGGACGAAGAATCTCGATAAAACCAACCGTTACGGTCTTTTCAGCAAGTAGAGCATTGTTGAGTATGAATGTATTGGACAAATTTTTCTATTGAATGAAATGCTTTGATACTTATTGCTGGATCTGAGCAATTCTGACGAAGTTGAGTTGCGCATTCAATTTCAAACTCAGAAACGCATAACGTCCAGAAGAGTGGCAGACAATGAGACAGATTTGAAGCCATTTTTCATTGCTCTTCAGAGGAGTTCAGGAGTCTTTTGAAAAATGCATTTCGACCAACGGACCTCCTTTAAAAGGCCCCGGTCTTACCTCGCGCGATTGCAAAAAATTCGCTATCGTCGGCACTACGCGCAGATCTCGAGTGCACAGGTGCATGGTTTCTATAAGTTGGACAAGTGGATGGAATCTCGCTCATCGTGAGTGTGCTTACGATGAATTATGAGCCACCGTGGCAATGCCAAATCCCGCGGCGACCGAAATCGCGCGAGGTATAACCGATGCCTAAGGCAGCGCAGCGAGCGCGAGGGAAAAACAAAGACGAAAGCAGTCGCAGACGAAATAAAAGGGGCATGCGATGGTTTGTGCCTGCTCTGTACTCGGATCAAATCATAATTTAATTTTCGATCCATACAATCGGAATTATGGACTATCTCACCATTTCAAGAGATTATTTTTCAGAAATGTCATCGAGACTCATCCTTGCGCTATGCGCTTTCCATTTCTTCAATGATCAGGTAAACAAGCCATCGGAGTCATTAACATACTATTTTGAAAAATATAATATACCGGGAATACGAATTGATAAACTATTTTCAATCACTGAATACATGACTCGCTAGATTCACGCTAACCGTGAGGTCACATTCACGCAAATCCATGGCAAATTCCTTGCAAGAACGCTTTACCAAAGGTCCATAGACGATGAAGTGTTGTGCCTCAATATTTGCTATGACCAGAGGCAATGCAAATTCGTCCATTATTCTGAGGTAAGTGCACGGTGTACTATTGTTAGCCTCAATATACTAGTTTGAAGCCTAGGGTTCAAACCAGTATTGCATATTGCAGGACAACTGCACTATTTACGGATCGGGGAACATCCCTTATTACTCCTGCGAAATTACGTACAAGCTCGACCGAACCCTAACGAGTTCATTCTGCACTTTCGAAATCCCGATTCGACGGAATGTAGAATTCAAGCCCATCGAAGTGCTACATGACCAGGACGTAGTTTGTAGTGGACTACCATCTGAAGTGACAACTATCCACATGTACTTGACAGAGAAACTATTGGCAATCTACAGTATTTCCGATTTGATTGGAAACTACACTGAAGTCCAAAGGTACAGGAAAAAAACATGTTACAGACGAAATAATGGCTGATGAGCTGACACGTAACTCTTTTAAACAAGTAACTTTACCCCTTTAGATTATTCTTCGCAAAAACTCCTCAGTCTCACTGCACCTCTATTCCTGTCTTTACAGGCGCCAGTAAGTTTGAAACAAACCTCATAATTGTAGTAAGTCTGCTCCTTTCATCACATTTTTCGTAACGAAAAAGGAAGGAGCGGAAAAAACACAGCAATCAGCACTGGCGAAGCATGGTCGCGCTGTCGGATGCGAATAGGATGATATAAGAATAGAGAATAAATTTCCATACTACTATTTGAATTTAGGCAACAGCAGACTGTACTTCGGTGACGTCTACAACACCAGCGGTTACTACTTTTTGAATGCCTATGCCTTCACTGGAAAGTGTGCCTGCATTGTCAACGCCTGCTGTGGCAATATTGTGATCAGCGAATACTTGAGCGGCACTGACACAACATCGACGAATCATAAAACCATTTACAGTTACATTTATTCTAATTCTGATCACCCCACTTTTTTCTTCAGTTTGCACAACAAACAGAGTGAGCAGCAATACTACATTGCCGGCGAAGAATGGCTTGCTTTTCTATAGAGGTACACACTTGTGACGGACCCTCTCTTATTGTGTCAGTTGATATCACACCGCCACAGTTGTGTGCAAGTCGAGACCATAGCAACGTAGCCTTGTGCGTAATTTGTATCAATTTCATTCAATAAATTAGTCTAGCACGCTTTTGTATGTACAGTTATACGAATGCCAACTGCAGACAAGGGCTTCCAGAGTGTGTTAGTGGTAATTTGTCTTACTAGGTTCCAATGTAAACATATCGCCTTCCGGCACTCTGAAGCTATGATATTTCGCTCATAATTTGTAAAAGAACGATGCTGCCGGAGTTTGACTAGATTCGCGTGGCATCGCGGTGTCCCGTTCAGAGTAGACGAATCCCGAATCTGAGAGCAACTTTCAACTCACAAGGGTCACCCTTTTAGTCGGCCTTTCCATATGGCTTTCATACCACATTAAAGAGCTTTGAACGATAATCCCAAGCCTGCTTTTTTCCGGAACGTCTAACTTTGACAAGATTCAATTGGGATTGAATTAGCGAAAAGCTTTACAAAAATATCCACTGCATGGAAGGATAGAGCTTTTGGTTAATTTTATGCCACCTGACTTGACAAATACGAGCAATCAAACATTTACAACTTCCTTTAAAGAGTTGTTCCGCAATGAAACCAAAGCAGATTTGTCTTCGTTCAATCCTTTTCAAAGTGGTATAGGAGTCATTTGGAAAGGCCACGTCGACTAAAGGAGCCTCCGTTGTCAGCTCGGCGAGGTGCATCTTCTAATAATAGGAGTGCCAAGTTTTTCGGGATACGGTAAATGTACGATGTACCCTTTGCTTCAACCAGATCGGCTGCTGGAAGGCGGGGCTTCATGACCTATGAGGCGACTGCTCGCGTCCGCGACGCGTCTGCGCCTCCCTCGCGAGCATGCTCTCTGATCATTTTCTAGCCTTAATTGGATCACGGAGCCCCGCCTTCCAGCCACCGATCTGGCTGAAGCAAAGGGTATGGTAATTCACGAACTTCTCCAGATTGGAGATGGTTCACTCAGTTCAATAACAGCATCTACTCTGATTCGCTGCTGGTGCCATTTTGTAAGGAGTACGGTAGAAAGTATGACTTTGTTGACTGCAGTTTGCAGTTTGCATGACTAAAATTTGCTCGTTGTCATCTAATACGATATGGTAATATATTCAGATTTATTTGCTGCTGATGCTAATTGTAAGTGGAAAAATAAAGTGGGTGTATGATGTAAAATCAATTAACTTGAATGTGTCTGAAACGTTGCTTAGATTTAATTCCATGTTCTCGCTCTGAGAAATAGTGATTTTTATTATAACGTCATGCTTTGCGAGTGCACTTGATGTTTACATTGTACTTACGTGACACTCCATAAGTCTTTGTCCAAATTCTTCGCAGTGAGAATCGCAAAACGAATCGGCGAATTTTGAAATGTGCGAAAAATTCATTTGTCTTATCTGTATAGCATCTCAAAAGAGAATTTGATGTTTACTGACGGCAGCGTACCACACTTGAGTTTCGCGCTGATCTAAAACAAGAGAGGGGTACTCGGTGACCGCAGTCATTCGTAACGGGTACGCACACCACTAAATTTCGTAATATTTTATAATACTGATTACAATCTGTTTCCGCTATCTGCTAAGGATTGTGTATAATAAATTATGAGCTTTTTTCGCATTGTTTTTGCACATCAAACATGGTCAGAATTATCTTTGACATTCGAGTTTATTTTTCGAGAATAATCGCGAACTGGACATGTTCTCCAAGCAAACCAGTTGCGCTTATTTTCAAATGTCGTTCCGAGGAGAAAAAAAAACAGAAATTTGAACGATGGTCATAGTTTTGCTTGACCGAAACACAGTTTTACGGAAAACATATTAATGATTTATTTCGAACGGTTGCTCAGCAAAGAGCGAAAGCAGATCCAAAATTAGCCTTTCAAGACGCATCTAGTTATGTGTCTCATTACCCTTCTGTTGAAGTCTTTGTAAAGGCTGACTTAACTCTAACTGTGGGGGCAAAAAGTTCTCACCCGAGCCGTTTTCTCGCACTCAAGTAATGTGCTTGCCAAGCACATTCGGACTAGCTATTACGAGTTCCACAGGAAATCTAGGCATTGCAAGCCCCGCCTCCTTATCCAGTAACGCGATGCTGACCGGGACTTTAAAGAAAGTTTCAAAATCGAAAGTAAGAGCGAAATGCTCCAATCAAGACCAAATTTTGGATTTAAGGGTTTTCGAGGCAGCTCTTCTCATTGTCAGTAGTGAGATTTGTTTGTTGCAAAGTCAGGATTCAGCACCTTTAATGCCCAACCAGCATCAAAATTTGAGATCAAAATTTAAATGAAATTCTTTGAACAAAGATGTTCAGGTTTACGTGTTTTTGAAAAATCACGTGAAAAAACTGAAAAAAATTCCGTAATTTTGAATTTCGTTATTTTCAAAATAACAGAGACGTTCTTCTTTTATGTTTGACACCATTCCGAGCTTTCTAGTCTACTATGAAGTTTTCTGGCACTAAGTAGCCTCAGTGATCTTGGTGACCTGTGATATTTCAAAAAATACTTATTGTTAGCTGGGTCATTGACAGTGCTGTACCATGACATGTTCTCGAAGCTTATTTAAAAAAAAACCAATACGGAATCACATATCGTTTATTCGTTGACCGTAACGACTGCTGACCGCGCGGCGACCGCTGCGCGTGCATGATGTTTTCGTAGGAAAGATGAATAGAAAGAAAACAGAGGATTCTTCTCATCTTTATAATGTAGAAAAGAAACAAAGAATTCTTCTCATCTTAAGCCACGGTCCAACTTGTCACTTTTTCGCAAGTTTAGGCACGCGTCGCAGTCGCCACGCGGTCGGCAGTCCGTACGGTCAACGAATGAACGATACGTAAAAGCTCTTCCACGAAGGCGGTCGATTTAATGCGCGACGCGGCTGCGATCGGCGTGTTCGAACATCTTTCATCATTAGAGCTCGTACGCCCGCGCACGCTCCGCGTACATGAGAGACCGCCTTCGTCTAGAAGTAGATTTTCATTCTGCAGTAGGCTTTTCATTTCTAAGAAAAATTCTGTTTCTGTGAGGCAAAAATTTTTGTCTCCAAAAGAATGCTCAAAAATCGCTATTGATATTGCGCAAAGCATACAGAGTTATCGAAGAAGCGATTTCGAGAACTCGTAAACACGAACTTCGATTTTGCTTTGAAAAAGGAAGGTACTATTCCACATTAGTTGACCCAAAAGAATAACCGCCGATTTTCACTACAACTTCGTCTAAGGGGGTTATTTTGCACGCTGATTACGAATATCACATTTACACATAATATCGTCTGGTGGAGCTACGGTGGGATTACGGTAGGGAGTCAAAATCACGGTTTGCCCCAAACTACGTTTAGGAGAGTTTTTTTGGCACGCTGAACATGAAAATCATATCCATTCCGTACAGTAGCGCCATTTTTTATGGTTATGTGGGTACACGGTAGCTAGCTAAAAATCCCGAATTCGCTCAAAGCTTTGCCTGAAGGGCTTCTTACGCAGGCTGATAGCAAATACCTGCTCCTTCACTGCAACAATGCCTTATTGTCAGGTTATGATGAGCTACAGTGCGTGAAAGAGATTTTCCGGTTTTCTACTAAATTCGAATTCCAAAAATCCACGAAAGCTTTATGGTGCGAGACATGTGCGGTATACGTGATCAGCATGTTAGATAAAACCCTGCACAAAGGTTCGAGCAGATCTATTACTTTAGCCATTTACTCTACCCCTACCATTATTCCGCTAAAAAGTTCCAAAACGCAGGAAAAGCATGATATTCGCAATCGGCGTGCTTAGGAACCCCTCTAAGCAAGTTATGAGCAAATCCGGTTTAGCTAGCTACCGTATAACCGCCGTAAGCTGAAAAATGGCGCCACCGTGCGAAATGGATATGATTTCCATGTTCAGCGTGCCAAATACCCCCATGGACAATGGCAAATCCGTGATTTTGACTTCCTGCCGTAATCCTAGTGTAAGCTGTAACTCCACCAGATGACATTACCGTATCAAGTAAGTGTGATAATCGTAATAAGCGTGCAAAATAACACCTCTAGACGAAGTTTCAGCGAAATTCGCGATTTTCATGTTTTGGGTCAACTAATGTGGAATAGCGCCAAAGGAAACTTTAAGAACCTTTAAATCCGTATTTTGATCTTGGCTGAGCAGGTGATTTTTGACTTTGCAACAAACAACTCTTACTACTCCCAAATTTTTATCTTGATTGGAGCAACTTCACTACTGTATCGTCGATTCGTTGAGCGCACGGACTGCTGGAACGCTGCGGACCATGCGCGGCGTGGTTGAGATGGTGCCGGAGCACTTGTACATTGTTTTGTACTGGGGCAAGCGTTTTACTTCGCGGCGCATGCTCCGCAGTGATGAGCAGTCCGTGCGGTCAACGAATGAACTATATCCAGAATTGTCATAAATGCGCTTCCCATGATGATTATCAGATTTTCGACATTTACTTCTACTTAGCCCACAGTCGTGCTTATCATCTTCGGACCACCCAAATTGTCGGGCGGAGCTACCTTGACTGGATTTACCTTCTGAAGCCTTCTTCCAGTTTTGGCATTCATCTTTCGTAGCGGGACTTGGGCGATTACTTGGCTGGGTACCTCGCCAATATACAGCATCAACTCCCCCCCCCCCCCCTATTTGGGTGGTCGAATAAATTGAATCAATTCGCCAAAGCATTCTTTTGCACAGCCTACATCTTACTGGAAGATATCAAACATTGAGGCAAATAACTTTTTTTTCGAGTGCAGTGATTAGGGAAAGGCTTTTGTTTCAGTGAATTGACACGCCTAAAGGGCCGGGCATATCACGCGATTTCAGTCCTGTCCAATATTCCAGCTGTCCATAACTCACTGTAAGCACATTTTGAATGTACAGAAGATAGGGCATTTTATCAATTCATGTAAGTTATACATACTGCATGTGCAGTCTGCTAGTGTTGGATCTGAAGACTTCTGACGAACTGCCAAATCGCGCCGCGACTGAAATCGCGTGAAGCATGCCCGACCCTTAATTTGTTTTATCGTCTACGCTTTCAAGAAATGTTACACGCTCGGATGTTCATACCGGATGAGCCAGTTCTTCGTCATTCCGATATCGATGAACTCGACCAAGCTTAGCTACTATATTTCCGGGTACACAAGGGCAACAATTACTTATTCCTCATTATTTTCGTATGCTTGGAATAATTAAGTTTGAAAGGAGGTTTGTTAGCATGTCTTTGGTAGTTGTGTACTTCTTGATCTGTAGACGATATTATGGACGTTTATGCGGGTAGACACTTTGTTTTCATTGTCTAACTGTTGACTCGAACATGATGTGTCATTATGAAGATAGTAATAAAATTGTTGTCGAGAAGAATTACGGCTGGCTAAATGCCTAAATACTCTGGATAAAACATTGAAGCTGGAGACGGAACTATTAGAAAAGACACGGCTGACCCTGATCCTAAGGAAAACCCTGTGAAATTTGGACTTCATGAGTTTTTGCATTACTCCGCTGCTTTGATTACCATTCAATCACCAAAATGGAAAAATGTCAAAAAAGATCGCAAGGCTTAGAGTGGTCTGAAGAAAAGTGCAGGGTTTCGTTAGGGGCCGAGCATACTTCAATTGCGAAATCGCGTCGCGATTGAAATCGCGACGCGATTTGGCAATATTTCAACTGTCCATGACTCACTGTAAGCACATTTTTAATGTACAGAAGATAGGGCATTTTATCAATCCACGTAAGTTTTACATAATATGCATGTGCAGTTTGCTAGTGTTGAATTTGAAGACTTCTGACGAATTGCCAAGTCGTGTCGCGACTGAAATCGCGTGAAGTATGCGAGGCCCTTTGAACATAACCTCTCGAATGCCAGAATGAAAAAAGTTTTAACGGATGGAAGAAATCTTGAAAAAAATGCAAATTTCATCCGAAGAGCAGATAACGCATTTAAATGTGTTTAGCATAAATCAGATTACAATTAAAATCAATTGTACAAAAAAATATTTGCGATTTTTGTAAAGAACATTCGAGTTGAACAATATCATTTGTCCTTTCTGTTAAAACGTTCTTGGACAAGATTCTATACTGTAATCATTCAGGTAGCTTAAATTCAATTGATTTTGGAATTACTCTGCCACACTTTTGAATTCAAGAGGAATGCTCAAGCGGATGATTACAAGCAATAATTTTTAGTATCATCTTGCATCCATGTAAGCAATATAACATTCAAATTTCACTGAGCTTAGCTAGTCTACGTAAAGGGAATATGTTTGCACTGAATTTTTAAATCATGGCAGAGTTTTCGCAAATATAAAACAACCGAGATATCAAGCTAATGTAACAAACTACGCTATTTTACTGCAATTCGGTCATCCTTTGTCGCCGTAGATCAAAGAATTTCAAGGGGAGCCCAGTCATATACATAGTACATAAAATCATGATTACCTGATTGCATTAGTCTCACACGTAAAGCAAAACAACACAATCAAGGATATTTTTCAATTGTTCAGGTTTCGCAAATTGTTGCGTACTCCTTGCGTTTTGCGCAGCCTGGAAGTTTTGATCTGACCAGATGTGCCGGTTATGGGCAACTACTTGTGCACATTTTTCCGTACTCTTTGGAGCTACTTCCAAAGATATTTTATGGAATCTTTTGCCGATATCTTCCGATCGTTACTAGATAAGGTAGGTAACTAACCATTTACAGTGAAAAGTTGTTGTGTTTTTTTCGAAGTTTTGACAGTAGAACAGTCTCTAAAAAGCAAATCCTAGTCTGAAGCTAAATTATATTTCAATTATCGTTGACTATGTGCGACTGTTTTTTATCCACACTTTTCTAGATAACGGGAAAAAAGAGGGAACAATGCCGCACAGATGAGATTTCTTACGACGTCCAAAATAATACACTGGATGAGTCTGCAATGGAGGTAAGGTGGAGCAATCTCAAGAAACCATATTTTTGTTGATAATGTTACATAGTTTTGAGGGCATTGCTCGGGGGGCAGCCAACATGAACGATAGCTTGTGCCAGCCATATGCGTTGCGTAGGTCAAATATTTTTCAGATTCTATATTTAAGCTACGACGACATTTAGGAACTTGGAAAAAACGCTGGGAGCTCAATGGGCCCTAATCTTTACTTTTCGACACCATTTTCAATCCAGCGAAGAACATATCGCTTTGAAAAATAAGACTTCATGCGCGATATATTGACAGCCGAAGGAGTACAGCATGTTTTTTCCAGCTATCGTTCATTTTGGCACACACGTCATTGCCCCCCATTCGTTACTAACCACCCACTTCTGTCGGTGAGCGTACCCCAATCCCGCCCATTTAGCAACCCCGGCAAGCAGATCGATACGCATAGGTAGGCGCCAGACTGACCGATTGCCTATTTTAGCAGAAAGCGGCGTAACTAGTAAGTTGATGTCATTTGGTGTCATGTTGGACTGAAATCAAACTGGCGTCTGCTGTTCGCCAGCAACAGTATTTTGAAGAGATGGTATCTAAGAAAGCTTCACAGATTAAGAGAATGATAAGAAGGCCTTAGCTAAAAAATTTTGTTCTAGCGAAATCGCCCATGTCGACTTGATTTCCCTACAACGTGACATCAAATCGCAGAATTGCGCCGCGTCCTGCTGAAGCAGGCAATCGGTTAGTCCGACGGCTACCATAGTGTCTACGTATGTTGATTGCTTGACAATGTCAGCGCCAAGCACTCGCCCAACCTTCGAAAGCGGTCAGAATAAAAATGTTTTGGGGCTTTTACCCTTTTCGAATTTCATATCTGAAATCATGAGAATGGAATGATTTGAGAACGATTAAAGGCACCCAAATTCTCGACTTCCATGTTTTTGTCGCTTCCGGGCCTTCTGAAGACCCTGATTTCGAATACGAAGTCGAGAATCCCAAAAACCCCTATTTTGGGGAACGCGGGACGGATGGAAGTGCAGTTTGCAGGACTGCGGCGCGGTTATCGCCCGGCGTATATCAGCGCCGCAGCCCCAAAGCTGCAAAATGGGCGAAGTGATCAGCTCTGGATCACGTATCACGTACCTTCCAGAGCGGATTTCTCGCTCCGGAAGCAATCTTTTGCGGGGAAACTTGGGGGGTTGGCCTAATGTGGGGGCCCACATTAGTATGCCATTGAATCTCGTGAACCCTCACTTTGGGTGGACGGTGCCTTTAAAAGATCAAAGTAGGGGATCAACCTGTACAATACCACTAACCGCAAAAGCAGTCTTTATAGTAGAGGGCTTTCGCATCAACAGCTTTTTTCAAACTAGACTACTTCTTTTCTACTTGAGTGGAGCATGGTAAGGTCGTCAGGCTTTGAGTAATGTCATGGAACTTTAGGCGCAGGAAAGCATTTTAACAACACCATTGACTGGACAGTGTAGAAGTACCCAAACGCTACCGTTGGTTGAGAGCGATAAATGGGAAGATTCGAGGGCTGTGGGAAGGTTAGTCCACGATGAATATGCTCGAGAATCTCCTGTATTCCAGTGTGTCTCCACTAACAACTCCACCCCCAAGTGCAAATGCCCCGCAGGAAGAGACAAGCTTATGGGAAGATGTGGATGTCAATGCCAAAAAAAGATTGATTAGAAAGACGGATCAGGAGTTAGTTGCAGACCTACGAAAAATAGGAGGGCGTAGTATTACTGTAGAATTTTTTAGGAAGATCGATGTGATTATGGATGCCTTCAGACGCAATGATGTGGCATGGATGAATCACAAACTTGAAGATTTGAAGGTGTTCAGATGTAGCGTGAAAAGTGTAAAGAAATTAGCTAAGAAATGATTTCCAGCAAGGATCAAGCAAAAATAGCACTCCCAAATCTCTTGAACAAGAACAGGAGGATCAAAATTCGGAATTTATCTATGCAAACCCGGGTAAGAATCCTACCAGAAAATGGAACTATCTTTGTATTCGAAAGCTTATCAAATTCAGATTACGAATGGGTGGATGAGTTTAAGGAGAATCCTCCTCCTCAAAATAAAACACTGCGTCTGCGTGAGCCGAAATGGAGCGAATTAACGAATGAAGTGAGTAATGGTGGCATTTCGAAAAATCCTTGGAGCAGAACTAGAAACTAAAATCCCACATTGGATCAAAAAAAAATAATGAGTCCTTAAGATTTCTCGTCGTTACACTAAAAACACACCTTCGTTCCTGAATGCATCCACCAGCACGCCGCTTTCTCAGAATGTGAACTCTTTACTGTACAAGGTGGGCTTGCAGTGATTAGGTGCCTCTTCTTTTCTATCTTTTCAAAAATTGCAACGTTTTTTTGAGGAGGTGGGGTTACGTCCCATGAATCCAGCATATTACAAAATTGCCTACGATTGCGACAGTGATGATGAACCCACTACTTCACAGGTTTGATTCTAGCCTTTTTTAACCCGCTTTTCATTTTATTGAGCACAGAACACTCACAATGCCCACCAAAACCCGGCAAAGTCTGGTATAAAGTAAGCCTGCTGTCCAGATTTGATGCTATAAGCGGAGTATGAATTTGCAGGAAGAAGATTGCAAACAGAAGGAAAGCAAAGGGAGGATCTTCTAGGCATAGACGTAGACATTAGTTGTTTTAGACAAAATTTATAGAATTTACTTGCAAAGTTTAATTTTATCAAGATGAGAATAAATGCATGTGACTGGATCAGTGTAGGATGTTCTGGAAATCATAATACGATGACTCGCAAGAAGCTGCCTCAGTTGCGGCTGTTTGAGGTTTCTGCTTTTTTTTTGTCAGATAAAGAAAAATGCCTCTAGCTGTTGCAAAAGTACAGCAGCATTCTTTAGAAACAGTCTCGAGTTAATTGTATATACATCGATTTTGAAACCTCTGAAATCCCTGTTTCAGCATCCGAAGCGACATTGGTTAAGGGGTGGAGCTTGCGATGCCTTCGTATTCTGAGGAGTTCGTAATTACAGCAGACCGAATGTGCCTGGCAGGCACATCACCTATGCGAAAGTATAGGCTACGGTAAGAGACCTCCGCCCCTCCCCTCTCTCCAGTGGGTAGAAATATGCAATTCAGTAGACTAGTCCGTTCCTCAGCGATTGGACATGTGATAGTGTGAACCTATTCTCTCTAACTTCACTTTCGAGTTGGTACAAGATGACCAGCTCCACTGAGAATGGTAAACTTTTTTCGCTGATTGATAAACAGAGGATAAGTAGACAGACGCAAAACAGACCAATGAGAGCATTTTCTCACGCAGTCTAGTCTTGGGAGCTCGCCATCTTCTCTACTGCGAGCAGCAGAGGGCCCTTCACCGCTCTATCATCTACGCCTCAGCTTTCGCCACGTTTTGGAGATTTCCATGACTCCAAGGGACCCGTCATACTTCGCCGAAAAGAGCCCAAAAGCGCCCAAAAAAGCCTAAAAGCGCTCAAAAAAGCCCAAAAGAGCTCAAAAAAGCCCGAAAAAGCCCGAAAAAGCCCGAAAGCGCCAGAAAGAGCCGAAACGCAGAAACGAACATTTGGTAGAATTCTGACATTATTTTGTCGCGCAGACGACAGAAAATGAACCAAAAGACTCGGTTGCGAAATCGACACGCATGCCTTGGCGCCAAAACGTGCGAGAAGTGTTCCGGCTCTTTCTGGCGCTTTTGGGCTTTTTTGAGCTCTTTTGGGCTTTTTTGGGCGCTTTTGGGCTTTTTTCGGCGAAGTATGACGGGTCCCCAAGAGTCCTAACCCAACAGCTCAACAGTCCTTATGACCAACACTGTTAAACCAGCGATCCTCCTTTAGGACAACAAAAACGATGAATGCAAACAACATTTCAAATAGGTGTTGGTTAATTGCTGTAAAAGTAAGACTCATTGCTCTTTCAGTCCTTAAATGAGAACTTAATAAAAATTCTCAGCATTGCAGCTCATTGTAGGGAAGTATTCCTCTTAACTTTGACAATTTTGACTATAGAAAAAACCAAAAAGGAGGACCGAGGGCTGATTTCACAACACCCTGCAATTCAGTAGTTTTGCGGTTGCAAAGTGCAAACGATGACTTCAAAACTGACTATGAATGGCATCATATGTGCATCAGCCATCGATAGAGAACTCTGAAGTTGAGAGAATGAACTCCGAAAACATCAGTATACATGCCCCACCGCTTCCTTTTAGGAAAAGCTTTCTGGAAAATCAACGTTGCCAAACAAGAGATCTCCAAATGACACTAGGTGCGTATAGCGGCCCGTTCATTATGGGCACAATCTGGTCACCCGTTAGTCGTAAACTTGCAATTTTTTCCCAAACTCGCAAGGGAAGTAGTCTCACACGCCGTTCAAATCTAGAAAATCATACACCAGAAAAACAACTGTAGAGATGCGGTTCAATAAATACTCCACATGTCTTTTTGAGGAATCCAATTATTACTTTTTCTCAACAGTTTCCAACAACAGCAGTGACACACCTTTTATGTTACACGATCAGTTCTTCATAAATTACACAGAAAAAAGTTTGACTCAACAATAGTAATAGTATACGGAACCATACGAACAGGGAACAATGAGACCATACATCGAACAATAACACTAACAACTTTGAAATCAGATACACAATTCTTCTTTTCCTGAATAGCAACGATCAGTTCGTTCTGCCTTCGACTGAAAACGAATCACATGATCGATCACACAATCACATGCCGCAATAAACTGATAACGCCAAAGAAAAACTTACTGTAAGTGGACACATCTATGGTCTCCGGAAGTTCTGTGATGCTTATGTCGAATCGATCCTGTACACTGTTGAGGGTTTTCGCATCGACTTCATCAGATACGAATGTGATGGCCAATCCCTTAGTACCAAACCTTCCAGCACGCGCAACCTAAACCAACTTTAGATACGCATACAGCGAACAAGAGAGGAAGTATCGAGAAAAAAATAACAAACCCTGTGCAAATAAGAGTCTGAGTCTTCAGGCATATCGTAGTTGAAAACGATGTTAACGCGCTCAATGTCCATTCCACGACCAAACAAATCCGTGGCTACCAGAATACGCTTCTAAATAATGACCCTGTTTGAATAGGTGCGATCTTTATTACATATCAAGCGATAAGCGTAGAAAACAAACTTGGAAATCCTTGAAGGCTTGATAACGAGCCAATCGCTCCTCCTGGGGCATTTGTCTATGGATGGCAATCGAAGGGAAGTTTTGCTCGGAAAGCAGCTGATGAAGAGCACCACAGCGCTGCACCGACTTCACGAATATGACAACCTAAAGGATGCGAATAAGGATAAGATATCTCAACGGTGAAAATTCGGGAGCTAATTCCATTTAAGTAAGTAAAAAAATCAAAAAAATCAAATTCGTAATCTGCTCAGAAGGATGAGACGGCATGCTGACTATGAATATCGTTGCAGTCGAAAGCACGAAGTCATACTATGGTTACGGTGAGTAGACGGTAGGTGCTCAAAGTCCCAAATTTCTTCAAAACATCAATGTCGACGTCAATGATTGTAATTCGCATTTGAAGGACCTATACAAAAGATGGGTTACACTCCGCATTGAGGAAACTCGAGACTTCAATCCTATCTACCGTATACCCACCCACCAGTGGCGTAACGAGGAGGGGGGGCGATATTTTTGAAAATTACTTACATGAGTTATAAAATTTTGCAAATGACTTGTCTACACTTGTAAATAATCAAAATAATTTTTGAAAATTTTTAAAAATTCATTTTAACCTTATAAAAAAATTTTTTTCGGGGGCGTGGCTGACGCCACGCCCCCTTTTTCTAAAATTTTGGGGTTGTGGACCCGCGAAAATTTTTTGAAGTGTACCAAAAAAATTTTCTGGGTGCGTGGCTAACGCCACCCACCTTCATAGAAAAAAATTTTTGTCGCCCCCCCCCGTCGAGCCGAAATCCTGGATACGCCACTGCCACCCACCATGAACTCAAACATGGCGCTACTAGCAATGCAATGATCGCGTCCAAGTGCTCATGATCCTTGTGAGCTAGTTTCAGCAAGATCCATGACCTCCACTTTCGAGTTTTATCAAGATAGAACCGAATCTATTACCTGATTGAACTCAAGCAAGTCCAACAACTCCAACAATTTCCTGTTCTTCTCGGTTTCCTTCAGCTTAACGTAATGCTGTTGCAGTCCATGCAGGGTGAGCTTTGCCTCGTCATCAACATAAACCTCCATAGGCTGCAAATATCCACCACGATAAAAAACAACTCAGTGTATATTTTGGGTCATACAGTTGAAACTAGGGTAAGGTGGTGCCAAAACTTGATGTCCCAAGACATCACTTGACATACTGACATACTGCGGTCAAACATGGATGCGTGAATTTTGCATCTCTGGTTGCCTTGTACATGGTGAAAAGAACAGCTTCAGCACCATTGATGCCGCTCCTTCGGAAGAGAAAACAAACACCGAAAACGCAATGAGCGTTCCTAAAATACGTGAAGTGATGACTCCACTGAATAAACAAAAAAGTAAACCTACCGTGCGTAATCTCTTCCTTGCATTCCGCCGCATGACAGAATTTTAATGCGGTGGAAAATTCCAGAGAACGGAGGATGCGTAGCTTACATCTTGCATGAACTTCTTGCAGACGACGCGCAGCTCCTTGGGTAGGGTGGCAGAGAACATCATCACTTGTTTTTCCTGTGGTGTCATCTTCACAATCTCCTGTACGTCGCGTCGCATATCTATAATTAAACTTTACATATAATTTCAAATAAAACGTGCTTGCACAGGTCTTTTGTGTTCGCTTGTTCCATACAAACTATCGAAGTGCTACATGTAAATGACAAATGTAATCAATTAGAACCTACCAGCATCTCCGATCATCTTATCGCACTCATCCAAAACGAAGTATTTGATCTTGTCGAGTTTCAGTTTTCCAGATCTGGCCAAAGCTAAGGTGCGTCCGGGAGTTCCCACGACGATGTGTGGGCAATTTGTGCGAAGCAACTCCTCGTCTTTCTTGATAGGCATGCCACCAAAAAAGACGGCAACCTAGAAAAAACCATAGAACTGTACTGATGACATTGAAACTGCAGAACAGTTATCTACAGCACCGCTCAAAAGACGAAACAAACCTTGATGGCAGACAAGTACTTGCTGAACCGTTCATATTCCTTCGAGATTTGGAAAGCCAATTCACGCGTATGGCACATCACGAGCACGGAGACCTAAAATAGTAAGAAATTTTGTGGGGAGATGAGGAGGTCAATTTATTTTGCTACTACACAAAATGTACCTCTCCGTCGACAGGTTCAAGCTGCTGAAGTGTGGCGAGAACGAAGACAGCAGTTTTACCCATACCAGATTTAGCTTGGCAAACAATGTCCATTCCCAAGATGGCTTGTGGGATACACTCATGTTGAACTTAAAAAGAAATCTTAGTGGGGACAAACTTCACAGGAAAATCACTCACCTTCAGAAGGATGTTCGAATCCGCAATCGATTATAGCACGAAGAAGTTCCGGCTTGAGAAGGAAGTCTCGGAACCCACTGCTGTGAATGGATGCGTAATTACCCTGAAAACATTTGTACTTGATATTAAGAAACAACTGATGTAAACACGAGAAAAATGAATGCATCTCAGATATTTCCGCACTCAAAAAAAAAAAAAGCTTTTCTGGCTCTATTCCAATCAACAGGGCCCAAATACAAGTTTTGCTAAAACTTGTGCGGGAGGTTATCTAGTGTGCAGACCACGAATGCCGAAGTGATTTCGCACGTAGCGCAACTCTTTGATCAAGGTGGGTCACCGTGGGTGGATACGAATCTCAAATTCGAATAAACTTGATTTGAAGAACCTTTTTCATCATGCTATTTACTATGCAGGGTGTCCCAAAAAATGTGCACACTGTTTGATCGTTGAAAACTCTTTTGTTGTGATGTCTATCGGCGAACTTTAGGTACCTTGTGTAGAGCGAGGTTCAACTTTGATTTTCAGTATGGCACGAATCAGTGATCTCTCTCCATTACTGTAGGATTACGGTAGGAACCGATAAGGTTTTAAGCCATTAAGTGTCATATCTTGCTCCATAAAGAAAAACAAATATGCCAAAAACTCTTATACTGGGTTACTGAAGTCGCTGACTTCAAATACAAAAAAATTGCACTTTACTGTACCGCTCCTTTCATAATTCGAGGAATATCGTGACAAATGTTTCTCTTATAATATTCATTGGAAATGTGTTTACAACCACTGAAAAAACTCAAAAGGTCGTAAAAAATTATGCAGTAAAATCAGCATGGGCGAAAAAAAATTCTACACAGTTTTTCGGGTTTTCTGAAAAAGATTTAGTCAGACGACTTATTCTACAATGGTTCTACATATTGAAAGTTCCTACCGTAGTCCAGTAATGGTGATCGCTGGAACGCTCTACACTGTGAATGTGACAGCCACCTCAGATTTTGAGCAAGCTTGGTTATTTAGATCCATCCAACTATTCACAACCTTGCTTCAAGAAAAGCTGTTCGTGACCATCGCGCCGAATAACCTCTCACCGAGATTCCAGCGAAAACCATGATTTTGACTACATGGTTCCGTAAATGATATAGCGCCGTTCACTATGCTCAATGAGCACAAAAGTCACCCTTTTATAGTTTACGCAGACAAACCTCCCGCGAATCTCAGATCACGGATTTGTAGCCGCTTCGGTCTTTGAAGGCACCCTCCACCCAAAATCTCGAATTTAATGTTTTTGTCGCTTTCAGGCCTTCTGAAAGCCCTGATTCCGAATAAGGTGTCGAAAATCCGCGAAACCCCCCGAAATCCATTTCGAGAACCCTCTGTAACAAGCACAGGCGAGGTAAAGCATGCAAGTGGGTCGCCCCGTCTATTTGCTATTTCCGGAGCGGATTTCTCGCTCCAGAAGCACTCTTTTGCGGCGAAGCTTGTTTGCCTAGTGTGGGGGCCCACACTGGTATGCCATCATAATCCCGCTAACCTCCATTTTGGGTGGACGGTGCCTTTAATGTTACGAAACTTTCTTCAAAAATTTGCATCGGGAACTTTACAGCGCTTCCTAGGTCGACTTTCCAAGAACAGAAAAAGGAGCTGACACTCTACTCTGGGTATACAAATTCCTACCTTTATTTTCTTCGCATCTCCGGAACCATTTTCAGCAGTCTTTTGCTCGTGGGTCTCTTCCTGCTCCTCTTCGTAATCGAGAAGTTGTTCGTCATCCATTGCTGCAAGCTAAACAACATGTTTTATACGACTCTTCGGAACTAGAAAACAGTTGTAAGGGCACGCCACAACATGAGCGAAAATCAAAGAAGGGAATACGAACGAAAAACACCTGAGTGCGGCCTAAACAAATCAATGAAAGTGAATGCCGCGACGCCACGCTTCGAAAGTAGCTGCGTGGCGCGCGACCTCCCTGATCTGTGCAGGACCCCAAATGCCTGGTATGGCGCGTTTTTCAAACTGCATGGCGCCCCAAAAGTGAAAGGGGTAGGGGGACGAATGCCGCCAGTTTGAGCCGCCTTTCGCGGCTAATTGGTCCTTCTGCAGCGGTTGCATGTCGTTCCAGGACCAGTAGTCCCCAGAGGCGGCCCAAACCGGCGGCTTTCATTCCCTTATCCGTGAAAAAGCGTCGCAAACAAAGATCTAACTTCCATTATGTGCCCTGGACTGACTGCGTGAAGTAGTCTTACGATTTCAGTTTTAGGCAGTCAAAAGAGAAGGCAGAGTAGTTCAATACTGTCGCGCTCCTCTTTGATTTGCATAATTTGTCATGGAGCGCATTTGAAGTTTATTTTGCACGCACAAGAAATTATGAAGAGATTAAACGATTTGAATCCAATAGAAATGCGATATTCGAACAAAGTTCATACACGTGACGGGAATATCGCCAAAAATACGGCGAGATTTGCACTTTTTCCCAAACGACGAGGTATGGCGAAATGATGTTCTAGGCACAGCTAACCTTATGAGGATCATCGACAAAGCAGGAAATCTATCACCTCACTCGCCCTCTTGGACCGCCCCATGCAAGAAAGTTCAATGTTCGCTTAGTCCTATCTCATAACCAGAGACATAAAGGCTACTCCATGACGAAGGCGCAGAAGCAGTTTCAGTTGAGCGCGAACGCGGCGCGCGCGTTTCCTCACCGTTGTAAGTCCTGCGCCTCGTGCGCTCTGCGGCTAATAAAGACGCTTTCGCGCACGAAAGTATTGCGCCTTCGTCGTGCAGCATCCTATACAATCGATGTCAACCACTGCTCTCCTTTCCATAGCAGTTTCACATACGCACCGCAAGGACCAAGCGTGGCGACTCCGACCGGTGAGGCGAGTTTTGAATGCACAAACTACACGCGCGCGAACGCGGAGCGAGTCTCGAGTTCCGATTTGGCTGGTGGAAAAGGGAGATAAGGTTGACACGGGCTATTAAACGCAGTGGTTTGGGAGAATTGCAACTGCCTTTTTGGGCCTCCTTGATTCTATGGATGCGATTAGACTAGAGCGGTGTTAAGAAGTCAAAAAAGTGCTTTTACGGCGTCCTTCGGCTTTGCAGATTGCTGAGGAAGCTGGAGCGGGGATTTCCGCGGCCGAGTCGCGGTTGGCTGCCGACTAATCAGCCAATTACAGCCATACTCTCGATACATAGAGCCACGTACTCTGATAACCTTCAGAGGGCTATGAGGGGACACAACCTTCACCTGAAAAAAACAGAAGTCATCCGGTCGCCCCGGATGTTATTATCCTGACTATATCGGAACGAATTTCAATGAAGCAAATCTAGGAAATAATATCTGTAACTTATCTTAGCAAAATCGAAAATTTGCGTTTTCATAGCCTTTTTTTAGCTTAAAAAGAAGGTTTCTGTGGAATTTTCGTTAAAATCCAGGACAATATTTCATAGTTAACCTCTCATTTGAGCAAAATCAAGTTTCAAAGATTTAGGAAAGCTATTGGATTAAAATAAGAACGAGAAAATGCGCTTAAATCTTGCGCAGAAATTCGCGCACGAAAACGCTGGTCTATCTCGCTAATGAGTGATTCTCAAGGCTTGGGACGTTGTCAGTTCTCCTCGTTTCATGACGATCAGAGTGTTATATAATGTTGCAGGGTTTCGTTGAGACCCCGCGAAGATCTACGACCAGAGCCAAATGTCCCGTCGGCTCTGGTCCGTTTCGCTGCTCGTCTGCGTCTCCATGTGCTGCGCGCTACCTCGCTACCCCAAACGCGGGGAGCGGGGCATTTGGCTCTGATACCCTCTTCTTCGCTGTTTCGAACCCAATTTTAGCAAGCTATATATCAAATTGAAGCTCTTGATCTCTATTTTCACGATAACAACGTCCCAGCCACATTTTCTGATTTGATCGAGAAATCCGGCAACAACCTTGTTTTCGAAAATCTCTTGTTTTTCTGTTGAACTATTTTCACACGTTTTTCGTGCATTCTATAAATCTTGCTTCTGTAATGCAGACAACCTCCCAGCCCTTATCACTTCGATTACGGTGGAATTTTTTGCAAAAATTGTAGAAAGTGCGTTTTTCTTTACCTAGTTCTGTTTCAGTGCTTTCGCATCGATTTTTTTCCAACTTGGGCGATTATTGCTCAGAACAATAAGCGCAACAATCCAGACAACGTCCCAGGAAACAGGAACGTCAATGCGGGGGTAAAAATTTAAAGGACGCATCAAAAATCAAAACCCCGTGTTGCGAATTGCTGGTCCTGGAGCAAAACCTTGCACTTTGAAAAGCCGTCAAATGAAAGATTTCGAGCCTCATTGCATCCGTTTTTATCCGGTTTTCAGCAGTTTCTTTTGTTTTTTATGTCTGTTTTACGTCATTTTCTCTTCTCTGATCATCTATAAATAACATTTACTATTTATGACGTCAGATGTTCAAACAACCTTCACTTCTGACAGTATACTTGGGACCGAATCGAATAATTATTCGATTATTCGAATAAATCATTCGAATGCGAATGATTCGAAAAGTCGAATATTCGGAAATCTGAGATTTCGAATAAAATTTGAGAGTCGAATATTCGAAATTTTCAGTTTTCGAATATATTCGATAGTCGAATATTCGAAAATCTTCATTTTCGAATATTATTCGAAAGTCGAATATCCTAAATTTTCAATTTTCGAATATATTCGATATTCGAATATTCGAGGGTCATTCATTCGGAGGACGCGCAGGAGGAACCAAGGGTATGCCGCCGCATATCCAGGAGACTTCTAGCAGCCATGAATAGGCTCCGCCCATTGCTCCGCCCACGAAATGCTCATAGTGTGCGCTGAGTTGGAACAGGAGACAGACCACGGAACTGGGAGCAAATCACAATGAACAGCAGCTCAAAGTTAAGGTTAAAGTTCAAAGGAGATTGATTTTCGATAACTACTGTCAAGAATAAGTTTTTATAGACCAAAAAATTTAAAGATGCCACAAATAGTTGGAAAGAAAATAAAGATTTGGATATAAAATGATTGAAATGTTTACTACTTGAGAGCAAGTTCAAATTAGACAAATTGACATGCTAGTACAAAAAAAGAATAAGAGAGCTTTTCTTCGAGGTTGAAAACATTAAAAAGGTGTTTGAAAAATACAACGCATTGATTCACGTATTATTTTCGATAGTCCACCTTACCTCGGAAAGCGACTCATTTAACGCAAATTTTATAAATATTTATATGTATACAATTACTTCTACTCATTTTTTCAATTTTCTAAAGTTTATAACTTACTCCCGTTTCCTTATCCCCTTCCCTAGATAAAATGTTGCAAATACAGTTCTCTAGGAATAAAGGTTCCTTTACCTAATCTTTTCTTCTTAAATATGTGAGATCTTTTCTTTTCGAATGTTTGAGACAGGTTTGGCTCTGTATAGGTCAACTAATCGCCTATCGATTAGCGCTAGCTGCGGTATCACAACTTTAGTGTAAAAATATTGTAAAAGAATGAGAAAATTATCTGAGGAATAATGGACATTTTTGTTTTTTGTATCAATGTGTTATTTGAGAATAATATCCGTTTCTTTTCTTTTTTTTCGTTCCTGTTGATTGATTCTTCAAAAAAGATTGGAACAGAAAAATTGTAATGATAAGGATATAAAATCTAGCGTAAAATTCTGCGCTTGTATAATAATCATATAAATCCTCACCTTGTCATTGTTCCTCTGTCATTGCTAAGCATAAGTTAGCTCATAATTTGGCGAAAAGTTATAAAATATTAATCTGGTAGATTTGCTTCAATGTAAAACCATACAAAAGTCCATTCAAAAGATTGGCCTTTCAAAACTGATCACAAATTTGTTTTTCCCTTCTCTGGATCTCCACTCCAAGTCTTTTAAACTAGGCTTTTCCTTCAAGGAATTCCTAAGCAAAAAGGCAAAACCCAGGCGCGCAAGGGGCGGAGCTTGGGAGGTTGCCAGATCCTTCCTGGCTCGCAGCCAGCTCCTCCCCTTTCCCCCAAGGATACAGGCGGCGAGGCCTTTGGTTTCCTGCTACGCCGCCCATTCATTCGATCATTCGATGTCCATCAAAAATTCGAATATTCGTCGAGCACCGAATATTCAGAAATTCGGTAAGCATTGACTATTCGAAAATTCGATAAGCACCGAATACTCGAAAATTCGATATGCATAGCGCATACGAGGTGTCTTGAAAGTATCCACACCGTTTGATCGCCTAATATCTCTCAAAGTCTTTTGCCAATTTCTGGGTAACATCTAGTAGGGCTGCTTTCAGCTTACAAACAACAGAAAGCGAATCGTTATCACGGTGGGAAATTCCAGACCAAATGCAAAATAAGGCATCCAAAAAAAGTCTCCAAAAAATGTCTAAAATCTGTGCAGCAGTGTTTTTACGTATGCTAATTTCACTACGCACGAGTTTTTAAGCTTTTCAAATGGCAATCACATTTTTGAAAGGCGTTGCAAAACACTTGTTACGGTGTACCTGGCGTAAGTTTTGAAAAAAGCATTACGGTTGAGTGCAAATTCTACATAAGTGAGTCTCTTTAGAAGTCTAATGCAAGACTTTCGGCCCTTTTGATTTTTTTTTCTTGGGGGAAATGGCTCTTGATGTTTCAAAACCCTCTTCAATCTTACGGTGATTTTACAACAGTAAAAAGCGATTGATAAATCGCCCCATACTCTAAGTTGATCTCAGCCCACAGATCTACATACGTTGTATGCCCAATCGCATCTCTTAATGATGTTAGATAATATATCTTGAAGTACGAAAGATCTCTTCACAACCGTCACAGGAGAGCTTTTAGGTTCCTAAGTCTCTTCACGTCACGACTAAACCGTTATTCCTTCGTAAATTGTAACATAAGAAAGTGTCCATTCTTAACATTTACATGAAACAATTCAATCTTAGATGTTTTGGCCTTTCATAGGCAATCTCAATGACGTAAGTTATTCGATAGGTATTCGAAAATCGAATGATATTCGAAAATCGAATAACATTCGAGAACAGAATGATATTCGAAATTCGAATAACAAATGATATTCGTTATTCGAATATTATTCGATTCGAAATTTTCATTTTCGAATAATATTCGATAGTCGAATATTCGAAATTTTCAGTTTTCGAATATTATTCGGTAGTCGAATTTTCGAGAATTTCGATTTTCGAATATTATTCGATATTCGAATATTCGAAATTTTCAATTTTCGAATATATTCGACATTCGAATATTCGAAAAAAAATTCCGAATTTCCCCAAATATAGTATCCAGGAGGTTTCTATACCCGAGTTTCGTTACTTCTACATGTTACTTTTGATAACGTAGAAAGATTCTCCAAAAATAATACCACTTCTATAGCGCTTGGAAGTATCACTCCCTGCGACAGACACTAGCGAAAGATGTCCAGAGGCAAAGGCCACCAAGATTACTAGAACAAGCTTTGCAACAAAAGCAAGATAGGATACTCAGAAATTTGTTAGACTTACGTTATAGACTGCCAAAATAGTACTTCACAAAGAGCATTTTCAGTACCCGAAAATGCCACTATGCAAGAAAAATGAGAGTCAAAATGATAGAAGCACTGGGAGGAGCGAAATGGATATTTCTGCCCAGTGGTTTGCTCAGCTGGGTAAAGAATTTTATCTTTTCAGGATCTTTTGCGCTGCGCTTGTAGTGCACCTCGAAACATCACATAGTGAAAGAGCAAATTCTGATGCTTCCGTCGGAAGCTCTTCCACGGGTTTTGGGATATAAAAAGAATCTCTATAAAATACTACGTATGAGCTTTTGAGTTCAAAACAGTTTTGAGCGTAAAAATGGGCATACTTAGACAAGAGTCTATTTTTACAAGAGTATGGAAAAGCTTCTTATCAGAATTGATTCATAAAAATGGTCCCGTCATGTGGGCTGCCATGAATCCTCTTAAAATTTTTCGCCTATGATACTTTGGAGCAGCACCCACCAGACAGATGCATGTGAGCAGACATCGAACACATCGTGAGAAGGGTTTCCTCGTGAACAAACGTTTTTCTAATGGCAGTTAGGCCCGATGGAGTGGCGAGAAGTTGATGGTGGTAATTCAGCAGGAGCTTGGCGGGACGGTTGAACGCAGGATCGTAGGCAGAAACAAAACAGGAACGCAATCAGGTCCTTTTTCTTCTTTCCGTGCAATCAGGACCTCCTACGATTACACAGCAGCGAATGTGGTCGAGAACAATGCCGCTGCGATTTTTCGCGATTATCTTCGTGCGCGGAATGCAGGCATTTCAGGCGCAGCATTCGTGGCCCAGACTGTGCACACGATCGGAAATACGCGTGCACCTCCCTGACACCAATTTCTTTAAGAGGAATCATGGCAGCCCCACTTGGCGGAACTATTTTTATGAAGTAGTGGTTGTCTACATCGCAGCTTCAGAATGCGCAGTTGGACCGACTGAATGCGATCCAGCAGCATGGTCAGCACCATTGACGTTATTACGAAAATAGTGGTGGTCAATCGTGCCGTCGTTCAGAGCGGTTGCTTTCTTATACTCTCTTCCTCCTATATTCTTCTCAATATAATAGCTTCCTTAGACTTCAGTGGTCAATTCTGCCGTCGTTCAGAGCGGTCTTTCTTGCTCCAACAATGAGCTCCAATCCAAAATGTCCACGACGTTGAAGCACTGCCGACCAAGGCAGCGGTGAAGCTGGAAATAACTAGCATCAAACTTCGAAGGGTTGAAACGTGCTGACACCGATCTGGAGGGCAGAATTCGTGCACCAATTTCAGGAGCTGGGGGACGGGATAGAACTTATCGAATAAAGTTGGCTGAAGCGGTAACAAGTGTAAATGCCGAAGACATCCCACCGCAAAGTCGCGCTCATAGTGCGGCTAGTGTGAGTAACCCTCGTCACACATACATCTGACATGATGAACGAATACTGCATTTTCGCTATGCTCATTTTCATAAAACGGATGTATGTCAAATGGCGCGCATTTCGGAGGCGGCTATTGGCAGAATGGATTTCAAACTCCGCAGAAGCAAGGTTTTCAGAGTCCTGAAATTTTGTCAGTATATGAGAGAGTATAGAGGAGGATCACATAATTTAGATCCGGAAAAAACAAAATGGTTTTGGACTTTTCGTGGCTCTCTTTGTTAGAACAGCCGTTCAATACGCCATTCGGCCCCCAAAACCTTGCCTTTAACGTGTTCTAACATGGCAAACACAATTGAACACAACCGTTCTGCCGAATGCTTGCTTTCGACAGGCATAGCGCAAATGGCACTCGTCCACGATTCACGCAATATAGCGATTCGACATTGCTCAGTAAGTCGCGACCCGCTTTAAACGGATGGATTGGTGGGCTTCCGCCTCACAATAGTTCGCGCCGTTTTGCAGCTACAGTATATCATAGTGTGCTGGGAATCAATGTCTGCGCCTCTTCATTCTCCTTGGTCTTTACCTTGCAAAATACCAGCGCTGTGCGTTCATGAAGCCTCCAGCGATGCGCAAGCGCTGCTCCACGTAGAATGTTTCGCCTAATCCGGGATGAAACCGAATGTAATATCTATCATCGGCTTCCAGATTCGTGTGGAGGTGGAGTCTTGCCAACCACAGGTGCGATAAGGTGAGAATGACCCCTTCAGGGTGAAGGGGGTCACAGCGGTCGCAGCCCCTCCGGGTGAAGGATGTTTCAGTTGATCGAGAAATTCTAAAATGTTGACCGGGGGAGAAGGGTGATGGTGTTCTCTTATTTTTCCAAATCAAAGTTTACCATTTTAAATTCTCTGCCATCAATGGTTGTTTTTTTTAACCAAAATGTGAAGATGAAGTAGGATTGGAACCACCCTGTATGTATTCAAAATCACCATAGAAGATGTGTATGCGAGAACATCTCTCGGGAAAGAGGTAGACAATTGTTAAGCATTTACAAATTCTTAGAAAAAACCTGTAACTGTTCTGTAGATGAACAGCAACATCAGCAAGAAAGTTGTTTTCAGAACCATATTTTCTTTAGCTTTCAGGAAATATATAGTTTGCCGGGGTCCTTTTAAAAAAGTATGGGTTCTGAATTTTCGGATATTTAACTTTTAGCTTTGAAAAATCCAAAACTTCTGTAGATGAACATCTTGTGCGACGAGATGACAACCATCGGAACCGCCTCGTCCTCCGCTTTCAGAAAATACATACTTTGCCTGGGATCCCTTGAAAAAAGTGCCTGGGTGAAGGGTGTCCTAGTGATTTCTGGAGATTTTCGAGTTTTTAACATAAAAAATTAATTACTTTTGTAGATGAACATCGTACGCCGCGATGGCCAGGATTGAAACCGTCTTGTCCTCCGCTTTCAGAAAATATATACTTTGCCGGGGGTCCGTAAGAAAAAGTGCCGGGTGAAGGGTGGGTGAGACTTTTATAATGGGAGGGCTCAAGTAGACGTCTTTTTACAATGGTAAAAAAGCCTCCACTTGAGCACTCCCATTATAGAAGTCTCACCCACCCTTCAATCGGCACTTTTATTAACGGATCCCAGGCAAAATATATATTTTCTGAAAGCGGAGGACAAGGCGGTTTCAAACGTGGCCATCGCGGCATACGAGATGAAATCTACAAAAGTTATGAATTTTTTATGTTAAAAACTCGAAAATCTCCAAAAATCACTAGGACACCCTTCACCCAGGCACTTCTTTTAATGGATCTCAGGCAAAGTATATATTTTCTGAAAGCGGAGGACAAGGCGGTTTCAATCGTGGCCATCGCGGCGTACGAGATGTTCATCTACAAAAGTAATGAGTTTTTATATTAAAACTCGAATACATCCAGAAATCACTACTCACACCTGTCACCAAGCACTTTTTTCAACGGACACCTCCTTTCCTATACATAAATATCACGTACAAATATCTTCTTTGCTTAACCTTACCTCATTGTTGATTTTTTTCTCGGCTTTGGGTGAAGGGGGTCACCTTGGTCCAGGCTCAGGGGTGAAGTGGGGGTGAGAAAATTCTCAGACTATCGCACCTATGTTACCAACTCACCGTGTGGCGGTTTTGCTAGCGAGAGAGTACGAAAAGCAATGCTATGACCTGGAGGTTTAACAAGTTTACCTGTGTTATCAGGCAAGGTCTGCAATACACCTCCACACGAATCTGGAAACCGGTCATACATTGGTTTTTGATTCTTCGTAAGCGCACTCTCGGTAAGCAAGATTCAACACGCGCATCAACTTATGGAAACTTGCTTTCGAGATTTTAGAGGGGTGGATAGGTTACATATAAACTTGCAAATGATAGCATTTTTTTGCAATCTCGCGAGAGATGACCGAAGCCGCGTCATGGAAGTCCATACGGCGAAGGTACTAAAGTGTTTCAATATCCTATGTCCTACTCTGATGAATACTGAAAGGTGAAGGAAAATTAATTCAGGCATATTTCTTGATTTCTCTCTCTTTCTATCTGCCAACCAAGCATTCATTTTCAAAGCCGTAAACCATCGCTCCAGGCAAAGTTAGGTGAAAAGGCGTGCTTTGTTCATAAGCAATGGTGGCTATCATGCGTCTTCTTCAGATGAGGCCACTCGAATTTTTTCAGCACTCCTACATGGTGTTTCTGATGTTGGAGTGCTGAATTAACCACTACAATGGTCTGTCCTAAGAAACATTAAATCATTATAAAACATTGAAAACAAGCAATCTCAACCATAGCTATGATATCCACCATTACAACTACAAAAAACCCATTCTTTCTTCTAACTTTGTCTTCTAACTTTGCCAGCGACGATGGTCTCACATAGATATTAGAACGAATAACTGCCTGAAATGAAAAATAAGAAGATAATCGATGTGAAATGCTTAGCAAACGAAAGGTTTGAAGGACAGGGAAGCTGCGAGCTACCAAGTCCCCGCGCTGTAGAGTACTGTCAAGCTGAAAAGGCTCTGAAAAGGCACGGTGGTGTGATTGAAAGAGTCGGGGCAGTCGTCGGCAGATATTCTTAAAGGCACCGTCCATTGGTGAGATTATGATACCTAGCAGATGCGGGGCCCCAAACGGTATGGCTGCCCAACTCACGCTGCCTGAAGTTGCTTCCGAACCGAGAGAAATGCTTCGGAAATCGCTTCTGGCCGCGTTCGCGACGCTGGTTCCTCCCCTTTCGGAGTGGGCGTGACGTTCGTCCCGCCCAACCTTGCGCGCCCAACCAATCACCGTACCGAAGAAATCGCTCTGCGGGTTTTGAAAACGGGGGTTTTTTGTGGTTTTCGCGGATTTTCAACTCAATATTCGGAATCAGGGGTACGAGAAGGCCCTGGAACGGTAAAAACATGGAGGTCGAAATTTTGGATGGATGGTGCCTTTAAAGGCAGTGGCTCGGGACAATTGCAACCGCATGCTTTCTGTTTTTCCTTGGCATTCTGGATGCGGTTAGACCAGAGCTGTGCTTGAAAAGTCAAAAAAGTGCTTTTTATGGCGTTTTCCGACACTGGAGATTGCTTGGGAAACTGGAGCAGAGCTTCTCGCCGAAAACAGTGATTAGCTGCAGGAGGCTGTAAAGCACTCATTTTGACTGCAATCATATGTACCTTCGATAGTCTAGAAACAGGGCGTTAAAAGTGAAGGTTGTTTACATCTGACCTCATAAAAAGTGAAGATTGTTTAAAGAAGATCAGAGAAGAGAAAATGACGTAAAACAGATATAAAAAGCAAAAGAAACTGCTGAAAAAAGGAAAAGACGTTTGAGGTTTAAAATCTTTCGTTTGGCGGCTTTGCAAAGTGCAAGTTTTCGCTCCAGGACCAGCAATTTGCAACACGGGAAAGCAAAGAAGAACTAAATTCTTTTTCAAGATCGTTTCGAAAAAACATGTTTCGGAAGGAGTGGTTATCAAGAAAAGATAAACAAGAGAAATTAGTTATGAAAACGCAAAGTTTCTTTTCTACTAAGTCGAAAAGAACGTCGAAGCTAAATTCAATTTTTGACGCGTCCTTTAAATTTTTACCCCCGCACTGACGTTCCTATTTCCTGGGACGTTGTCTGGATTGTTGCGCTTATTGTTCTAACTGTGAGCACCAATCGCCCAAACTGGAAAAAAATCGTTGCGAAAGCACTGAAACAGAACAAGGTAATGAAAAACGCACTTTCTATAATTTTTTGCAAAAATTTCCACCGTAATCGAAATGATAAGGGCTGGGTGGTTGTCTGCATTATGAACAGAAGCAAGATCTTTAGAATGCACAAAAAAACCGCGTGAAAAGAGTTAAACTAGGAGAAAAACAAGAGATTTTCACAAGGTTTTTGCCGCATTTCTCGATCAAATCAAAAATGTGGTTTTGGGACGTTGTCAGCGTGAAAATAGGGATCAAGAGCTTCAAAACGATATATAGCTTGCTATAACTGTATCAGCGAAGAAAAGGGTATCAGAGCCAAATGCCCCGCGCCCCGCGTTTGGGGTAGCGAGGTAGCGCGCAGCACACGGAGACGCTTACGAGCAGCGAAACGGACCAGAGCCGACGGGACATTTGGCTCTGGTCGTAGATCTTCGCGGGGTCTCAACGAAACCCTGCAACATTATATAACACTCTGATCGTCATGAAACGAGGAGAACTGACAACGTCCCAAGCCTTGAGAATCACTCATTAGCGAGATAGACCAGCGTTTTCGTGCGCGAATTTCTGCGCAAGATTTAAGCGCATTTTCTCGTTCTTATTTTAATCCAATAGCTTTCCTAAATCTTTGAAACTTGATTTTGCTCAAATGAGAGGTTAACTATGAAATATTGTCCTGGATTTTAACGAAAATTCCACAGAAACCTTCTTTTTAAGCTAAAAAAAGGCTATGAAAACGCAAATTTTCGATTTTGCTAAGATAAGTTACAGATATTATTTCCTAGATTTGCTTCATTGAAATTCGTTCCGATATAGTCAGGATAATAACATCCGGGGCGACCGGATGACTTCTGTTTTTTTCAGGTGAAGGTTGTGTCCCCTCATAGCCCTCTGAAGGTTATCAGAGTACGTGGCTCTATGTATCGAGAGTATGGCTGTAATTGGCTGATTAGTCGGCAGCCAACCGCGACTCGGCCGCGGAAATCCCCGCTCCAGCTTCCTCAGCAATCTGCAAAGCCGAAGGACGCCGTAAAAGCACTTTTTTGACTTCTTAACACCGCTCTAGTCTAATCGCATCCATAGAATCAAGGAGGCCCAAAAAGGCTAAGATAAGCTAAAGATATTATTTCCTAAATTTGCTTCATTGAAATTCGTTCCGATATAGTCAGGATAATAACATCCGGGGCGACCGGATGACTTCTGTTTTTTTCAGGTGAAGGTTGTGTCCCCTCATAGCCCTCTGAAGGTTATCAGAGTACGTGGCTCTATGTATCGAGAGTATGGCTGTAATTGGCTGATTAGTCGGCAGCCAACCGCGACTCGGCCGCGGAAATCCCCGCTCCAGCTTCCTCAGCAATCTGCAAAGCCGAAGGACGCCGTAAAAGCACTTTTTTGACTTCTTAACACCGCTCTAGTCTAATCGCATCCATAGAATCAAGGAGGCCCAAAAAGGCTAAGATAAGCTAAAGATATTATTTCCTAAATTTGCTTCATTGAAATTCGTTCCGATATAGTCAGGATAATAACATCCGGGGCTTCGCCCCGGATGACTTCTGTTTTTTTTCCAGGTGAAAGTTGTGTCTCCTCATATCCCTCAAAGTGAAGGTTACCAGGGCCTGTAGTAAACCCCCCGGACGTCGTGACGTATAGCTCGGAGTATGCTGTGACATGTGCTGACTATCATGGAGCGAGGCTGGCAAAGCGGCTATCCTTTATCATTGCCGGCGGATGCAATCGATGCGTAGCGTCAGGGTAGTCGCACTTTGTCGCGATGTGCCGCGACATATCGCGACATATAGCGACATATTGTGACATGTCGTGACGAACAAGACGGCGAAATACTTTGTCCATCATAGAGACGCAGAGACATAGCGCAAGACTAGAGCTCGACTACGCCAATCTCGCAATAGGTCGCACATGCACACAGTTCTCTATAACGCACGTCAACCGCAATCAATATCAACAGCTGATAAGCGCCTAACTGTTCGAGCAATGCGTCTCTCCCTATTCTCCAAGTACTTCTGCTGCTGCCGCTCTGGCGTTTGAAAAAAGGTGAGTTTATTTTAACTAAAAAGTATGTTAGACTCATACTTAGCCATATTTTTCGTACTTATGCAGTTTTTCTTCTTTATTTTTGCTATGCACCTTGTTTGAGCAAAAAGTCCCTTCTTTGTGCCAAACTTTCGCAAATTCTTGATCTTTTCATCATTCTTGGCAGTTTCGACCACATATCTTCGCTGGTTGCTGTTCGTTAGCCATGCATTTCTCGTTTCCTTTCGTTTTTATGAAAAAGGACCGTCTGGCGTTATGGCTAATGGAATAGCCCATTTTTGCACGGACTGAATGCTGATGATAATATTTTGATTTTTCTTGTACACTTTCAATATGTATTCTACTTTAAATTCCATTTTCTTTCAAAAAGAAAATTCTAATTTACGTTCCTTTGCAAAATTCAGTTTGCCAGCAAAAAAAGATAGTGTCGCCTGGAACTTGTACCCCCAACGTCTAGCACACCGGCCTCTCACACTGGCACTGCGCTAACTACAAGCTGTGTTGAGTTGTTGAGCTGTTTCACAATAATTGCAAAAGTAGTAGCTAACCCTTCAACAATACTTATGGATAAGGCATGCATATCGTTTTCCCATACTGATTTGCTGCGACTGCTCTATTTGCTACATGTATCCTCTCCCTAGCAAAGCACGGCGTAGTAGCATACAGCGCAGCGAATGTGCGCGCTGCTAGACCATCTGTGTCGTGGCACGGAGCTGGCACGAATCTGGCACGGGCTGACACGCTCAATTTTTATTGAGGGCAACAGTCAAATATGGTCCTGCCATAGCCGATAATGGCGCTTCTTACAGCATGGTGTACAGAGATAAGCATAATTCTGCAACAGACATAGATCAACTGCGTTTTCCTATCAATATTGATGAACATGAGATAATGAGTCAAAATATGGAGAAAGAGGCGCGCACACGCGAGGATAGTTAGTTATTGGATTTCCTTTGATTGATTTATCTGCTCTGGCAAGCATAGTATACTACATTCTTGCCTTGCTAAGCAAATACCCCACGGCATATCTGTACTCATAGCGCAGCGCGTGTGACCGCTGTTATCGCGGTCATCAGCGGTTCAATGACGCGCGGAGGCGCTCGTTTTGCGGCGCCCCGCGGATAGCTCGCTATAGTCTTGCGAGATACTCCGAGCTATCACGACATAGTCCCTCTATGTTGTGACAACCACGAGGGGTTTACTACGGGCCCAGAGTACCTGGCTCTATGTATCGAGGGTATGCTTACAAAGGTGGTCGCAGTGTAATGGACACTGTGTCCATATTTTTTTTATCATCAGTGGCGTAGCAACGCATACAGCTTCTGCACTAGTGATTTTCGCTTACCTTTCTGGCAATATCGTGCTGTTCGGAACAGCGCTTCAATTTCAGACTTTTACGAATTCGAATAAACGAAATACCTTGGCGTAAGTATATGAATGTGCCCATGTATTGGGGCTCCGTCCTTTTATCATTCTCTACGTGAAGAAAAGGCTGACCAGCTTTAGACGGGGCGCAACCATTACCGAAAAAAATAAGCTCACTTAATGGCCTTGGTGAGAGAAGCAATGATACGTGTCCCAATACTTGGTGATAAATCTTCTCTGTAAAGATGTGGCACCACCAAGTTAGTATGGGTTTGATGACTACCTGCTCAACCTTTGAGGCGGTTAATAGCGATGTTGTTTAAAGTTCATATTCGCTTTATAAAAAAAACTAGCTGGCTTACCCGGCTCCGCCCGGCCCTGTCAATGCTATGATTGAGGTCTTATCCCTATCCCTGTAAAACCTTTCATTGCCCGTAGCCACTTCTACATGCAATTCCCTATTCCCGCTGTCTTAGTAATTAGCATGCCCACCTACCTCCCTCAACAACCCCCCGCCCGTAGCCCAAATTTTGCAAAAAAAGCAATCTGGTAAAAGTAAGGATAATTCTGAAAACTGGCGCTATTCGGCTATCCGGCCCTTTTTGTGATGGATCTTGCTCAAAGTCGGTACATGGGGATTATTGTTGCTGATGACGAATATCGTAGTCATTTCGCGCAATAGCGCCATTTTCTGGTTTTACGTTGGGTACACATAAGAAGCTAAAATCATGGACTTCGCTGAAACTTTGAGGGGGAGGGGGCTAATTGAGATGCTAATTACGAATATCATACTCCTTCGGCATTTTGAGGCGGTTTCACTGAGTTATGGTAGGTATACTGCAGAGGGGCGAAATCTCATTTTTGGCTGAAACTCGGTCTAGAAAGAATCGACCTTCTGACAACGTCTAAAACACTCTCGCTACGTTTTGAGACCTTTTCGCAGAGTTACGGTAGGTACATGGCAGCGGGTAAAAATTATGAACCTGCCTGAAACCTTGGCAGAAAATTACCTAAAGTGCTGTTTCAAGAATATCGTGCTCAATCCCCACGATAAAGACAATTCGTGTGGTATAAAAGTTTTCCACGACCGTAATGCTTCCCTTATAGGACCACTGCCGCGCGCGATACACCCTTCGGCGGCTTTTGCCTAAGCAAAAACAGGGGAAAGAGATTTGCCGCGTGAGTTACGCGTTGGGGCAGGTTATCAGGATGGCGCTGGAGACCGCCCGCAATGCAAAACGACCGTTTCCCCATTTCATGAATGGGATCAAAATTGGTCCGAAGCGAAAAAATGTCCATTCAAACCCTGCAACTCACCATAACTTCACTAATGCGTTATGACAGCGAAGCATCATATTCATAAGCGATATCCTTGTGAACCGTTGCAAGTAAGGTTTTGAGCAAATCTGGAACTTCGACCCATCTACACCCACCGTAATTCAAGAAAATGCACTATCCTGCGAAATCAGCATGATATTCATGTTCAGCATTTCCATCCTAGACGAAGTTTAAAGCAAATCTATGTTTTCGACCCCATGCCATATAACCACCGTAACTCCTTAAAAAGGCCGCTTTATGCAGAGAGAGAGATGATATTCGTAATTAGCATGTCGAATGGACCGAACTCCAGCCGAATTTATGATTTTGACTTCCTACCTTACACCTGTCGTAACCACACGGGAAGACGTTCTGCGGAGAAAGTGTGATATCTGTAACCAGCATGTAAAGGCCGGGCATACTTCACGCGATTTCAGTCGCGACGCGATTTGACAATTCGCCAGAAGTCTTTGGATCCAACATTGGCAAACTGCACATGCATAGTGTGTATAACTTATAAACTGATGAAATGCCCTATCTACTGTACATTTATAATGTGCTTACAATGAGTTATGGACACCTGGAATATTGCCAAATCGCGTCGCGGTTGAAACCGAGTATGCCCGGCCCTTAAGATAACCCTTATACACGAAGTTTGAGCAAGCTCTATCATAAAAAAAAATTTTGGGGCCCGGATAGCCGAATAGCGCCAAACTTATATCGAACTCGTAATCAGCATACTCAACCCCCTGTGCAAACTCCCAGCCCCGTAGCTCAAACTTTGCAAAAAATTGATAAAATCGATAAAAATAATGGACGATTCCAAAAACTAATATTGTAATCGTAATCAGCATGCTCGATTACCCCCCCCCCCTGTGCAAACTCCCAGCCCCGCAGGTCAAACTTTACAAAAAATCGATAAAATCGATAAAAGTAATAAATAATTCTGAAAACTAATATTGTATTCGGAATCCCCATGCTCGATTACCCCACTGTGCTAACTCCCAGCCCCGTAGGTGAACTCTGCAAAAAAAACGATAAAAATCGATAAAATCGATATCGATCGATGACGAAAAGTAGCCTATGACACCCGCCGGGGCCCGAAGTGTATGTGTGCCAAGTTTGGTCCGGATCGGTTCAGAAATGAATTTTCTATTTGGAAAACATACGTACATACAGACATACAGACATACAGACAGACATACAGACAGACATTTAGCTTTATATATAGGATTTATGTTAGACGCCAATGACCCTATATAGAACTAGGCCGAAAGCTTTCAAATTTTTCAGCGTCTGCTGTTGGAGATCTAATCATTGCTTTTGCTTGTGGAACTTGCATTCACTTTCAAAATGCCCCATGCATTTGCCCCAATCGTTCTTGGAATTGGCAATTATTTAATTCTGGAACACTCAGTCTTTAGAACTACTCACCTCCCTCACAGAGTCTGCAATGACGAATAAACTGAAAGCACAGCTCGGTCATCATGAGGTCTATTATCCTTCTAACAAGTGTCTGTCGCAGGGTTGTTCGAATTTACGACAGTTATGATGTATGAGCATATGTTGTTTAGCGTTAACTATGTTATAGCTTGTCTTTTTCTCATGAGTTCGCATACGTCAGTAATGCAGAAGCAGCTATTGTAACCTTCTGCCTGCATAATGGAGGTTGCAATGTGTTGGAAACGTTTATTCTACACAGGTTTATGTAATCAGTACAAGTTTTGCAAAGTTTCACTTCACTCGCGCAGGAGACTGAAAGCCAAAAAAGTTTCCCGGAACTACTCGATATATCACTACTTATTTCGCCTTGTTTTTGTGTGACAGAAAAATTAATCATAGCTAAGCAAGTGCCATACATATAGCCAAATGTAAAACACAATAGAGGTCTAGCTTGGGTGCTATTGCGGGGGCTCGGCATGGTGTCTAGTGTTCTGCCTTTCCTCGACGAATAGATTCGTAATAAACACCGAGTCTTTTGCAAGAGAAATATACTCTTCTTCTGCTTAGGGCAGGATACTCTCCTCAACCGTTCCAGCGGTTGCTCTGGCGAAGGAGCTCCTTCTTTCGGTTCAGCCCTATATACAACACAATAAGTGGCGGTTAAGCGCTATTGCGGGGGCTCGGCATGGTGCCTAGGTGTATGATGCAAATCCTTTAGTGAAGAACGATCCCGCAAGCGATCCGCGCGTCTACGTCTCCTCGGCTTGGCTCCTCGATTGAAATCCGACCGCACTCTTCGTAGCACCCCCGACGACACTGATTTGAGCCAAGCGGAGGAGACGACTAATTTAGCGGCTCGAGAAGATGTGTAGCCTCCCGATCGCGTGGTCCCGACACGAATTGACCAAAACATAGTAAAACTATCAAATCATCAACTTAACAAATACAAACCGACTAGCAAGGACTATAGAAGCAAAGTAGAGAACAAAAGAGGTAAAAAGAAGCCCGGCGACTTTACACAAACACTTTCTTTGAAAGTTCTGCGGGAGTTCCGATCGCTGATGAGTTGTCTTCTATATCAGTCTGCCGGGTCATAGGGTTGCTCCCGAATTGTTTTGTCTATTAGAAAGCAGAAGTGATTCATAAAAATGCTATGCTTGGTCTTGCAGGGCTCGGCACGAGGTGGCTTTAGCAATACAGGAAAGTCACTTAACTTAGGTTGGCCTTTTCAAATGGGACACACACATTTAGAATCAGCTCGGAACGCTGATTCCAAATATGCTCTCCTTAGCTGCGAAGCGTTTCTCTGAAGAGAGTTATGAGCTTCTTAGCGTTTGTCATTGACATACAATTGAATATGGAAAAAAGGCTCGCAAACGGAATCTGCCTTTAAAAATGGTGGAAAATCGAAACAACATCAAATTGAGTCATTTGGCCTTGATAGGGTGTATTATGCATTTGAACCACTATCTAGATGTTGATATCATAGCATCCATAAGTCGTTCAACACGCAAGCTTTGCTCGGGAAAAGCTCATAACTCACTTCAGAGTAATGCTTCGTAACTATGGATAACAGATTTAAAATCAGCGTTAGCTGATTCTGAGTATAGGTGTCGCTTTTCAAAAGCCAACCCAAGTTAGGTGACTTTTCTTGTAAGATGCGGAGTCCTCGTTGATTTCTGCAACTATCCAAAAATTTGGGGGGGGGGAATAGGGCTGCTAGCCCGGGAGGAGGGTTTGCGGCGATTTAAAAACGCGTAGAGGTGAGGAAATGTAAATCAGAATTATGTAAAAAGATAATAATTTTGATTATGATGATTACGGCTAATGTCTCTTTGTCCATTCCTCTTATGCAAAGTGTGAGAACCTGTAGAAGTTCTTAGAACTCCCAGAACAAGAAGTGCAACATATTATATTTCGGACTCAAAATTTTTTATCGAATGAATTAATACTGAATAAATTTGAGAATCAAAAATCTTGAATGGACAAGCGCTGGTAATATTCGGAATGAAAATTTCGATATCGACTATTTCAAAATTCGTAAATTTTGAATAGATTATCGATTATATTCGAATATCGAGGCTCACTCTTCGAATAAATATCTGAATACATTTGAATGGCTAATTTCGGATAAATTGTTTGAGTATAACTATTCGAAAGGTTCATCCAAATATGTGAAACAACCATATCTAAAACTTGCTGAAGTTCCCGATTTGCTCGATGCGTCTTTGTACCAAATTAGTCGATAAACGAATTCGGATTATATTTGAGCAAAACATTTGATTAATATTCATTCAAAATCTCTTTCCAAAAACTCGAGTTTACAAATTGTGTTCGGAACTCTTTTTTCATTATTCGAGTTTCCGAATTTTATTCGAAATTTCGTTCTTGATTATTCAAGTTTTCGAATTTGATCCGAGGATGGAGACCTCGGACTTTTGAATTTCGAATGCAGATATATTCGAATGTTTTATTCGAATGATCGTATTCTTATTCGTTTGGGTAAGTATAAAACATATCTCGTTTGACAATAGGTCATATATTTTACAATATGTAGAATCACTGAAAATGTAAATGTGTTTCTATTCTGATTCCTATCAATGTTCAATCAGAAAATTTCGTGAAATTGAAACTGTAAGGAAATCATAAGCTTTTGTTTCCACTTTTTATCAAAGGTGAGGTCTCGCCTCACTCTTGATCACACGTTGACCACTCGAGGACACATTTCTCACACTCGCTGTTGCAGTATCTAGTAAGCCACTAAAACACCAATCTTCTATTGCGAGGCCAGCAATCCTCGAGGAGTCTACGCCCGCTACTATATGTGAGGTGATTGTGTCGGCACGAAGCTGCAACTAAATAAGAGTACATTGCAAGAGGCTCATAGAAGTAGGATTTCTGGCCAATCTGAAAAGCGTGCACACCGTTTTTTGATGATTCTGTTGCTTGGATGTCTTTTGCCTATCTTTAGATTTGTAGAGCTGGCTTCAACTTATCACAATATAAAGCAAACCACCGATCTCTTACTGCAGGATTACCATAACAATTCAAAGAGGGTTATAAGCAATTAAAAGCTGCATTTTGCCTAAGAGAGAACCAGACGAACCAAAAACTTTCGTGCTAGGTTATTCAAAGTCGCTAACTTCAAATATAAAATTTGCGCATCACGGTCACGCGTCTTCAAGTTAATCTCGGTAAACCGCAACAATTGAATTTTAAGGTGCTCGAAAAATGTCCACTAATCAAAAAAACTTGTGAAAGTTTTGTAATGAAATTAGCACCCCGAGGACCCTGCTACATAAGACTTTTTTTGAATTTATCCTGTCAAAGGTTTATTTCACAATGGCACTGTCTGCGGAAGCTCCTACCTTAATTCTACATTAATGAAACAAATTCAGAGATTCGCTTTGTACTGTAAACTCAAGTCAAAATCAACAGTATATTGCTCAAAAATTGACGAAGGAGTTTAACGCACGAGTGTGCACAATTTTTGGGACAGCCTGCGTATATTGTTTGAGTGCCGAATTGCCGTCAAACGCACCACCAGAATTTGCCTTTCAGATCAAAAAACTTCATTGAATGAAATTATGAGTGAACAAGGAAAAGCACATTATTATAGTCAATGTGTCACTCACATAACAAGACCTTTTTGGTTGGTTGTTAAAGTATGCTTGATACGAGGAGCAAAGATATGCACCACTGAGCACAGCTTGATCTCTAGCTTCACGCCTGAAGCAAATAAAGTGAGCAACAACTTAGCTCTCTTCTGATCTAGTGCTCCATCACTTGGATGCGACACCGCCATGGAGTTCACACAGTAGCTCACATATATATTTTTGATTGCAATTTCTAAAGACGGCTTTGGTGCCGCACCGTCAGCCAGAATAAATTCCAGTTATCGTTCTACAGCAATTGCTGAACGTTATGATACCTTAGAAATTACACTTTTGCACGAGATCAAAATCAACGCCGGATGGTCATCTCTTTTCGTTTAATAAATTCGGTTAATCTGGTATGACTATGAAGAGATTTCACCATGATTAATGTTCTGTATTCTCAAAAAGAATTCATCAGTACTAATGATTTTGGTTACTCAGAGTTACATTTTAAAACTGCAATGTTCTGAGATGCATTCCGTGCCTTTTATTTGGGATAGCCATGGTGACCAAGCATCCTTTTCTCGTCAGCAAAGTCGGAGTCTGCCAACCTCTAGTTGTCTATTGAGGCAAAGATCCAAGTGAATTAATATGGAAGGTCCGTTTAGTCGAAGTGACCTTTTCAAATGAGTTCCATACCGCTTCTGAAAGCATTAAACGCTGATTCTCAATTTATTATTATCTGCCAAGCGCCTCTGCATCGAGTTATGAATGTTTTTGGTGTGAAAAATGCATACACTAAGATAAAATCAGTACATCGATTTATTTTAAAATCAAATGTCACACTCGTTTGATTTGAGCGCTCAAATAGAGCAGTGTTGAGTAAGAGAGTTACAAACCGGTATTTCATGAAAAAGTGCTCTGATCATTGACATTATACCCTTTGAGCAATTCTGATGAAGTTTGTACCCTAATTTCACGCGTACAAGGCGCGGGGATTTTTTTCGAAAATCGATCGGCCCAAACACGGCAAAGGACTTCGCGAATAAAAAACTATATACAGCGCTGTATATTGCCTGAGAGTATCGTGCGGCATAAGTCTCGTTTTTCGAAACACAACGAGGCGGCTGAGCGGCACGTTTGAAAAATCAAAAAAGGTGCGCCTTGTACGCGTGAAATTAGGGTACTAATTGAGCATTTGATTTTTCAACCCGAAAAACGGAACTCGTCGTTCAGAGGGGTTTTGCAGATAACGAAAACAGTTTTGAAATAGCGTTCGATGCTCTTTGAAGTCGTATTACCTTCTCAGGGACTCGCGCCGTGCGGGCGGCCAGCGACGACCTTACAATCGCTCGTTGGTGTGTGCGATTGTACGGTCGTCGAGGGCCGTTGGCACAGTTAACGTGGGGCGCCGCACGCTTTCTAATGCTCGCCGCTTGCGCGGGGAAGGTCGGCCGCTCGCTTGCTGTTGGAGTAAGTTCATATGGTATATCTTCACCATTTTTCCTGGATATGTTGGCCCTTCTCACATTGTGAAAATATGGGTCGATGCCGCGGCATTGCCCAGATTATTCATGGGGAAGCCCACACCATCATTCTTGATGGCTGTAGCCTCACACAGGTTCATTCCACCTTTGCTGGTGAAGGAAAGCGTTGATAACACGATATGTCAATGCTTAGCCAGCCTAAACGCTGCGTCGTATCTCACGCAGGTACCGTTTACGGTCACAATGGGTGAAAATAGTGAGCAGAAAATAAAGGTCACTGTTGGCCGCTTGCACGGCAACAGGTATTGCCGACCGATGAGACGGACGCATTGCTGGCCGCTCGCTCGAGCAATTGTATTGCAGGCCGTTTGCACGGTAGCATTGCCTGCCGCTAGGACGGCGCTTCAGCTGTTGGCCGCACGCACGGAAGCTTTAGGCTTATGTTGACCGCCTGTACGCTAGCCCTTATAGGAGGACCGCTCGCACGGCGCGAATCCCTGAGTTCATGTGGAAAGGCCACTTCGACCAAACGGACCTCCCTAGTAAGATCATCGAATCAATGCGACATCTGAAAGATGCGCAGAACAGCTGTGCAGAAAAACTTTGAAGTGACGCCTGTAGAAAATGGGGTAGTCTTGGGTTGTAAAATGTCGGAATTCTCGGACTTATGACAAAAGCTATAATGTGCGACAATAATGACAACAATGCGACAACGATAATGTGCACATGATCGGCACCACTTTTCAAACCATAATCTTTTCCTATACGGCTTCGTCTTTTTCTCACACTTTTTGCTCCGAGCTTTGCTGCTGAAGTCTGCTCTTGTTTCATTCAATCAATGCTTTTCGGGTCTTTCTCCTAGCGTCTTGGGTTTATCCACGGACGCCGACCATAGTTGAGAGGTTCATTCTATTGGAGCGATCTCCATCACGCTTCGTGCGGTTCATCACGGATATGTTTTAGCACGCAACTCTTACAAAGAAGGGATACTTGATTATAGTGGAGTTCGTGTGAATTGTTTTCCTCAGAGTGCATGAAACGCTGATTTTAAATGTGCCTTTGTTAGTTCCAAGCGCTTTTGGGGGGGGGGGGAGTTATGGGAGTTCTTTGAATCAAAAATTTGAACGCATGGTTATATTCAAATCATTTGAACCTAAATTCTGTGAGATCAAATGGCGTCATAATTACGGCCAGGTTGCTTTATGCAATAAATACCTTCAATCTCAACTTATGCTAGTCATTATTTTTCAAGCGCAGGAAAGACCTCAACATTTGCTTCACCTCAGCAAAACCTTTGAATTTTTCCCGAAAAATTCCTATAACTCCCCTCTCAAGAGTGCTTTGCAAATAACAAAAGCAGATTCGGATTCAGCGTTCTATGCTTTAAAAGAAAGCTTACAATTCACATGAAAACTTCTCTTCGACCAAATATCCTTCCCTTGTTAAAATTCAATTGAAAAATTGCTATCAACTAAGAAATGTAAGGTTGATATATTTGCTACATGTGTACTTTCTGTTAAAGCTCGTTCTTTCAAAAAAGGATATTGTTTCTTTCTTGTACCAAAAAAATAATGCCAACCTCTCAGACAATCGCCGGGGGCAGGCGGGCACCGGAAAAATAGATTGTTGATCTCTCGCACCCCGCTCGCGGATTTTTTGGAAAGCAATCAGGACTTTTCGGAAGACCGCTTGCTGAGTTCTCGATTCCTCAGAGATTCAGCAATATATCTGCAAAAGATAAGAGCGAAAAAAAATTCAACAAGCGGTCTCTCAAAAATCCGCTGACTCAGCAAGCGGTCTTCCGAAAAGTCCTGATTGCTTTCCAAAAAATCCGCGAGCGGGGTGCGACAAATCAGCAATCTATTTTTCCGGTGCCCGCCTGCTCCCAGCGATTGTCTGAGCTCCTGCCAAGTGCCAAATAAAATTTACATCTCATCTAACCTTTGATTCGACCGACTTGGCACCATTAGGACGGGGTTTTGTGATCTAATTGAGGCCGCTCGCGCCCGCGACGCACTTGCTCTCTCTCGCGCGAGTGGTCTCTAATCATTACCTAGCCTTAATTAGGTCACGAAGCCCCGCCTTTGCCGATGCCAAGCCAATTGAATCAAATGTTACATGTTCAAAGGGTTTTTCCAACAGTTTGCTTAGCCTACCTACAGACAGTGCTGGACATATATAGGGACACTCTAGAAATCGTCGTAATTTTCGTTCTTGTCAGTGAATCTGTCTGAAACTTTGCTGTATGGTGCGCATGTAAGCCTAGCATGACTCCTCAAAACGGCTTCCAATCCCGTTGATTTCGAACGGAGAAAAGTGGAAAAATTCGAAAAAGCCTGTTTTGCAAGCTGGACATAATTATAAAGACACCTGGCCTTTTTAAACATTATCGCATTCCTTGACTCCCAAACTTTTTTGTAGAGTTACATTTCAAAATGTGAAAGTTTTGCAGCACCTAGGACCTGTCATGCTACTCAAGGAAAGATGATCCTTGCATTTTTCGATTCTAAAGGCATCAGAAGTCAAACTGCGTCAACAAACAGCTGGTTTGAGGAGTTTTCAAGCCCGCGTTCATTTCAAATGACAGTCCTGGAATATACTTAGCCTTTTTGATAGATAAGGTGAAGAGCGCTTTCGTAAACTCCGCGTAATCGCTGATTTTGACGGACAGACTCCAACCTCAACATAGGATTGTCGCGCTTTTGAACCACAAAACTCACTTTCCAATTTTCGTGAAATGATGGACTCGATTTATTATATTGTCTACATGGAACGCAGCTTTTGCAACAATTTTCAGATTTTTTCTAGTGCTGCAGTTGGCATTTAGATTTGAAATACTTTCCACGAAATTTCTCTGCGAGCAGTATATTCAACACAATCACAAATCTCACTATATCCTTCTCTGTTTCATGTCGCATTTTACGCGGTAGGTGAGATTAGTTAAGATTTTGAAGATTCAAGCGCTCTCTTGTTCGATTTCTTGATTTGAGTTGGATATGATTGTGCAGGGTGCTCCACTCAACTCTCAACGGATGACAACTGCGGCTGAACCAGAATGTGCAACCCCGAAATTTTTTCCTGACTAGGCACACAAGTTTATTGTTGTACGTGCATTGTGCGGCTACATTGCAGTGTTTTCTGTAACTTGAAAATCGAGTTTTGTGGTTTAAAAGCGCGACAACCCTATGTTGAGGTTGGAGTCTGTCCGTCAAAATCAGCGAATACGCGGAGTTTACGAAAGCGCTCTTCACCTTATCTATCAAAAAGGCTAAGTGTATTCCAGGACTGTCATTTGAAATGAACGCGGGCTTGAAAACTCCTCAAATCAGCTGTTTGTTGACGCAGTTTGACTTCTGATGCCTTTGGAATCGAAAAATGCAAGGATCATCTTTCCTTGAGTAGCATGACAGGTCCTAGGTGCTGCAAAACTTTCATATTCTGAAATGTAACTCTAAAAAAAAGTTTGGGAGTTAAGGAATGCGATAATGTTTAAAAAGGCCAGGTGTCTTTATAATTATGTCCAGCTTGCAAAACAGGCTTTTTCGAATTTTTCCATTTTTCTCCGTTCGAAATCAACGGGATTGGAAGCCGTTCTGAGGAGTTATGGTAGGCTTACATGCGCACCATACAGCAAAGTTTCACACAGATTCACTGACAAGAACGAAAATCACGACGATTTCTAGAGTGTCCCTATAATTATGTCCAGCACTGTACCTATGCAAGTTTAGTTTGTTGATCAATAGTGGTCTCAGCTTCAAACAGCAGTTTCGAAATTGAACATTAATTATAAGAATATCCTCTGTGTTCTCTGATCACATGAAACCCAAATCAGGAAAGTGCGCTATTGCTCCATCATCTAAGCGCTGAAACAAGCAGAAGCCACTTACTTCAAGCCATCATTTATGTACATTTTCCTGGCAGAAGTTACATGATATAGACAACTTAATGACTAGGACTATTTTTAATCATTATTGAAAGCGACAAGATGTTCCAATGAACGTTTTGGATTGTTTTGCTTTCATAAAAACACGGTGAACAGCTATTAAGTCGTTTTAGATGCTCTCATAAATCACCAAAAGATCTTGAGAAAAAAAATGTCAAACTGAGCCTAACATATTGATTCCTATCTTGATACGTGGCGCGGAGACAGTCCTTGTAGAATCCATGAAATTTTCTGGGCTATAGCACCTATTTCATCCGAATACTTCGAAAAACGGGTCATGCTTTCTCGCGTCTTCCTCAGACCCCAGGGATACTTTAAAGACATTTAAGGGTGAAGTATTGAAGCAGCTCCGCATGTGCTGAGAACACTTGTTGTCTCAAGAGAAACATCAAACTGCAATGAAAGCACAAACAAAGTGCCTTTCATTTCGTTTATTGTTGTTCAGCAAATACAGAAGGTAGCTTTGTAATCAGAGTTGCGGGACCAACCGAAGTAATGTTAATGAGAGAGCGCACATTGAAATGAATGTTCTTTGTTAGCATTACTGTCTCATAATCAAGGTTTTCTCCACAAGTACTTTGCCAGCATTCGCTTTTACGTAGACCCGTCAACTAGATTTTTACTTACGGTGCGTCTGGGTTTTGTGGCACATCATCTCCATCGAAAGGAATTCCTGAAAGGCTCTTCTGACTTTCTCAAGTTGCTCTTATCCCAGGTAACTGTGGGAGCTCAATCCTTGATCAAAGCGCTGTCGATCGATCAATTTCATTGCTTTCTTTGTAACAGTGAGCTGCAATCATTCAAGCTTTATTTAGTCCTGGAGACTACCTGGAGTTCTTTAATGCATCTTGAAATGTAATTACATTATTTACTCAACTGATATGAGCCCTTGACCGAATTAAGAAAGTATGCACAATTAAGCTAGTTTTCAGGTCTGTACATCTCTTTAACGCTCACAGTTGACTACGGATATGGCGATTTGAGCCATATTATGGCATTATCATGAAGTTAAATTGTTCAAAAGGTTCTGCCAACAATTTAGGCTGCTTTGTTTTTTACCATACATAGCAGAAACGGCTTTCCATTGACAATGCCTCGGTCATATGTAATGACAAGCTTGGACTACCGGTCTAGCCATGTCAACGAATACTGTCCAGAAACATGCTGGCTGAAGTATGAATCCACCTAAAACCTTTGAATTTATGGACGCCGAAACCGAAGACTATTTCTTGCTCGAAAAGCCTGAAGGGGCAAATAGCTGAAGGAGAGGCCTTATCTTGGAGATCTATTACCTATTTGTTGAAATGACAAGTCTATTTGGTAGCTGGCACCATTGCGCATCAAGAAGCGCCTCATGGCTTATTCTTTTGCAGCGGTTGGCTTTACTTGTTTATTTAGTTATCTACGTGTTAGAAAATCATTTTGCGAATGTTGTGCCAACTCACAAGTGAAATAATAGACGGGATGAATGTGTTGCCTCAACACAGCAGGGTAAGGAAAAGGCAAGAATAACCTTGACTTCGCTCTGTTCGCGTCGTGTCCTAGTGGTAAATTTTATGAAACTTTCAGATGATCAAATTCTTTGAAAAGACCGCCAAAGCTCACTAGTATTGATGCAAAGCTGAATGAGGATCTGGAATTGTAAAAGCTGACGGGGGAATCACCCGATGGTTGGTGCTTAAAAATTGCAACAATGTAAGATCACGTAATTCTGGATGGTGGGTTAAAAGTGTTGAGAAATGTTGTATTAGATGATATAATATGCCGTTTCATGCAGTCAAGTTAGCTCTATATAGATGTGACATTCATAGTTACGCTCAGTTTTATGGTCCTCTCGAATAAAGGCTTCTTCGATCCAACCTGTGGTACACAAAAAAGTTATCCCATCCCATTTAAATGGATTTTTTACATATTAAAATTAATATTAAAACATATACATAGCACCACAGTTTTTTTTTTGACAGGAATGAACTTGATAGGAGCTTTCTACATAACCCTATTTTGAACATCCAAAAAGGAAAGAAGTTCTAGTTACAGCTGAAAATTGTTTTGCGCAAGTACCCAAGAACTCTTCTAACTACCAGTATTCAAGAAGAAATAGCCTCCTGAGATTTCGAGGAGTAGTGAAGGGCTCTCATGATAATCGGAGCGATTTTTGTGCAAGCGGAACACATTTTCGATGCTTCTAGGCACAGCCAGTAGTGAGAGCTAACATTCAACTTGTGAGGCGGGACTTCGCTCGCCGATTGCCTGCGCACATTCCCTCCGGATCTGCCCGGCTACGTGTGATGGTAAGTTTTCAAGGGAGGGGGGGGGCAGATTCTTCAGTCCTCAGCAGGAATATTCTGTTGTTGAAAGAGATTGTTTGGGTTTTCGCAAAAGCCAACGCTGGTAAGGTGTTCTTCAACGTTCCTGTTTGTCAGTGTTACTCGTGCTAGCACCTTTCGCGAATTTTCAAATCATCGCTCGGATGTATGAAATTCAAAGAGAATGCCAAGAGAGTAATCATTAGAAATTACGCTTGTAAGCAGGAGGAATGATTGACATCTTCTAGGCCGAGCTCCTTTAGATCTATCGTGAATGTTTTCAAAGTTAAATGTTCCAGGTCAAATCCTCAATTGGTGAACTTGAAGCCAAATACCCGGATGTCGATCCATTCCTTCTTCGCAAATGGGAACGGATTTTTAGCATGTTTTTTGGTAAGAATTTGCATTGTTTATATCCTTGACATTTCGCAAAGAAAGTGTGAGTGAAGTTTTCCTGACCAGCTATTGCAACTATTCTTTTCTTAATCCTAAATTGTTTCTTTAATTCTCTTGTTTCAATAGTGCAAAAAATTTTTCTTGGCTTAAGCGATATTCCCGGTGTGATAGAGCTCTGCAGGTTTGTTCCTTATTTCTTCGAAAATTTGCTGATCTCAAGAACCTTATTCTCAGACTCAAGATCATATTTGTGAAATCAGCTGAGTGCACCTGCAAGTTTTTGATACACAGTTAATACGTAATTCTGGAATACAATCCAAAATCTTCATAATTATTACAATCTTCAGTACGTTGTTCACACCCAAGTAAATTTCACCAAAAGATCTTTTCTGTGTAGAATATATAGTTCAAGTTTTTTCCTTTGAAGGAGCCTTTTATTTTTCCCAGCACCGAAGCATGAACTTATGGCATTTCAAGTAAGAAGATTCGAGAATGAGACAAGCCTGATTGCACTAAAGAGTTCTAAAAATGGCAAATAAATAGAGAGAAGCCTCCAGAGTGGGTCGGTGAGAAAACGAATTTTTCTTGGAACTTCAGAAGTATTGGATTACTTTTAGAATTCGAAGAAATAGTTGGACGAACTTGAAAGTTAAAAAGTGCTTTCATTGAACAGTGATTCATTTCCGTAAAACGGAGCAGTTGAGTTTCTCTCCTTGGAAAAATGTAATTTTCCCTCACCCGCATTCTTTCTTCATTCTTTCTTCCTCCGGCTACTTTGCGATGGATCGATGTGAAATTACATATGTGTAAGACATTATTGTCTTTACAGCATGTTTAAACCTTCAAGGCGAATTACTTTGAATTACAACGATGTGAAGAATTTTACGCTAGTGCTCATGTACTTTCTTCACAACCGTTGACAACTTGTCAATCACATCACAGAAACTCTCATTTTTCATACTGAATTCTTATTTGCAAATGGAATCAATCGTTATTTTGAAACTGTTCTCGCTCAAGTTTGTGAAAAGTTTCTTGGACGGCACTTCAGGCTCTTTGAATGTCGATAAAGTCAACAGTGCTGAGATTGGCATCATTTTATGCTTTACACATCTGCGCCAGAAGCTTTTACCCATGAAAATGAAATAATCTGCACTGAGACATGAAATAAAACCTTATCTGTTTTACGATCACCAAACTAAAGCATTCTCGTTGAATTGATGTTTGGAGGTACAAAATTCCCTGCGGATATTTTTTTCTAGAGGAAATTTATATCAGCCCAGTCGATATAGATGTAAAAATTTTCTCATATCGAAGTTGAGTTTAGTTGTTCAAAGGATCAGAATGTTCGACAACTTTCTTAGCGGGGTCATGCCTGCAATAAGCTTGACAATAAAAATTATTGTCCTCACAAAAAACGCGCTGTAGACAAAAATATTTCTTTCTTGTCTTGCTTATTGCTAAAACATCATCAGGTCGCAAATTTTAGTAGCTCATTTTCACTCAGCTATCAAAATTTTGAAGTGCATGACGAGTGGGCTTTGGTCATGATCTCATATTTGTGAATTGAGCAAATAGTCTCTGCCTTGTAAACAATGTAGGAAATATAAAAAGACAATGTAGGGAATGTAAAAAAGTCTCTAAATATTGGAGCTCTTGTGGCTTGTAAGTGGGTGATACTCTCGCGAAATCGTTGCCAAGCATTCGTTCATTGATTTCAGATATTTTTTGCAGATGTAAGAAAACAAAATGTTACAGTATTCTTATTTTTGCCTTATCAGTCTTAGAAACTTTTGATTAAACTATGAAGAGGCAACGTTAGTTAAATCGTATTATTTTGGTATAAGTCTGGAAGTAAAAGAATTGGCTTGAGTCGATAAATCGCGAACCACTTGGTGCAGTTACACTATGATCTAACTCTCTGATTGCAGACAAAATAAAGTCGTAAAATCTCAGTCAATAATTACGTCTGGAATGACAATGAGGCTATCAGGTGTACGGGATTTCGCATGTTGTCAATGATCAAAGGACCAAAGATTTAACAGAAAGCCGGCTACTTTTTATTTTTACTGAAAATAAAGCAATTGAAGCGTTTGTAATATAGCCGAGTAGGCCTTAGGTGTGCAACTGCACAGTTTCTGGAATATTGTTGATAAGACGTAGGTCTCTTAGGTATGAATACATTCGAATACAATCGAGTATAAACAACAAAGAAAAACCTCTGAAAACAGCGATTGAGTCCCATGAAATTCTATCAAGAAAAATGTGCAATTGCACACATTAGGAAAGAATTCTACGCTACTGTAGCATTACTATCACAGACTGCATCAAGTGTTTTATATTTGAAAAAAAAAAGTCTAATATGCATTATAAAAACTGTACTGTTTCTCTATTATGGTGGCATACTGTAGAGGAGCTGTATTTGACATTTGAACATTGGGCTCTTCCCTTTTCTCTTCACCAAAGTAAGCCGGAATTTTTTTTACTTTCATACTAAACTAAGGTTTTTGTGTTTTTTAGACTTTTTCGACTAACTTGTTGAGCTAGATTTATGCAAATCAACAAAAAGACCAAATTTAAACTATTTACCTATCATCTAATTACTTTCTTTGGTTTACTGGTTTAGAAAAAAATCGTATAAATCATTTTCACTAGAAAGATGTGGAACCTTTTCGTACACGACAAACTACCATAGGTGTGGCTATGATGTTATTGAGCTAAATCATTAGAATCTCACAAATTTTTGCTCTGACATGATGTCAACACTACCTACATGTGTGTCTCTAGCTGTGCCAAAAAAAAAACAAGCGCATTACAACGATCCTTGGTGAGTTGATCCAGTTCTACAGCCCAGTGTAAATAAAGGAGGATAACAAATGTGACACAGGCGACGATGACATTTTTTTGATGAGTATTTCGACTGAATGCATGTCTTTCTAACTGCAAAGATGAGATATGAAACCTTGTAAATAAGCACTAATTTTTGAAAACAACATGTTGCAAATAAGTAAACGCCTCAGACAAGATCTTGTCGCGCAAATTTGTACAGACTTAAATTTATTTCTTCAAAAAACTCAATTCTGAGTGGTAGGACACTTCATTTAAATTCTAAAATCAAGCAATGCTGTTTAAGTGAAGTGTTTTCTGCATATGAGACGCTAGCAGCATTCAAAAAAATCTAAGTCAGCGAGACTTCATTCTTTGGACATCGGTCCCGAGACGAATTTTGTAATGTTAAAAGCGTAATGCTGTTAACTCGATTTATAAAAACGCAAACCAAGCATAAAAAAATATTGTACAATAGGCAGTTTTTTGCATCTGACCATTTTGCTGTATTTGAGTGGTTACCGTATTCGTCACATTTATTGGTCATACACTTCAGTTTTATTGTTCTCCTTTTGGCTGCGCTTTGGCTAGTGTCTATATGTGAAGTTTCGGGCTATCTTCTCATTGGGAAAATTTGAAACAATTCGAGAAATGAAAGCAAGTGCTTTTGATTAAAACTTTGGTTTATTGCTTCAATTGATTTTGGAAAATGATCAGGACAACTCGCACAAAAGTACCTTTCCTTTAGATTTTCCTTTTGATTTTACTTGAAACCACTGTCCCAACTCAGATTTTTTTGTTGGGTTAGTTGTAATTTTTGAGGTCGAGTTTACTAAGAAACGTTTTGATTTGTGATAAGCTATGCTAACTTGCACTTTTTTATCGTTGATTCAAGCATTTTTAACATTTGCGTAAACTTCGAGCTCAGATTTTGTACGACACTATTAGCTTGGACCGAAAGCTCATTTGCCTCTCAAAAGAATTCTGCATTTTTTTTGTTTGATACTGGCTTCATTTTTTGGACAGAGAAAATCACCATCTAGCCCGTATGGTTTACGACCAAATTACCGTTTTAAATTTCATAAGCGAAGAAAATCGGGTGTGCACAAGGTTTATCGACTCGACTTACAAAATAATATATGGCTTGCATTTACATAAGCGGAGACCAGATAACGAGTAATACACGTAACTTTGGATCATGTAAAAGATCAAGGAATTACAACATATAAATGCAAGAAAGACATCGCGTGATCGGAACATGGAGTCCTATAGTCATTTTAGAAATGCCTGATATGTATACTGCGAAACTGATTACCGATAGGATATAGTAGTAAGGCATATGATACATGATCAGACGAAAAGATGCTAAGGCATCTTATAATGTGCCTGTCAAAACACTATGATAAAGGTTTCATCTTATCTCTCTACAACCTTTCCCTGTGTGTCCACCTCCACATGTTAATTCCCTATTCCGCTTTGATAGTAATCAGCATGCTCACTTACCCCCCCCCCCCCGTGCCACTTTCCGGCCCCATAGCTTGAGTTTGCAAACAAATCGATAAAACCGATAGAAGTAATAGCCAATTCTAGAAACTATCACTGCATTCGTAATCAGTATGCTTATTACCCGCACTCAAACCCAGCCCTGTTGCTCAAACTCTGCAAAAAATCAATAAAATCGAAAGCAACATCAAGCTCGTTTATCCTTCTATGCCACCTCCCCCCCCCCCGTAAGCCAAACTTTGCAACAAATCGATAACATCGATAAAAGCATAGACAATTCTAAAAAGTAATAATATATTCGCAGTCATCATGCCTTTACCCCTCTATGCCAACTCACAAGCTCGCAGAACAAACTTCGAAAAATTGGTGAAAATCGATAAAAACGATATTGATTGATGACATAAAGTGGCCTGCGATACCCGCCCCGCCCCGAAGTGTATGTGTGCCAAGTTTGGTCCGGATTGGCTCAGAAATGTTGTTTTCTGTTCGAACATACGTACACATGCACATGCTTATAGGCTGATGCACGACGAAGGCGCAATATTTTTTGACGCAAAAGCGGCTTCATTAGTTGCAGAGCGCGTGCGGCAGAGCGTATGCAACGGTGAAGATACGCGTTCGCTGCGTTCGCGGCCGCTGAATTCGTACCGCTGCGCCTTCGTCATGCAGTAGCCTTTACATACAAACAGACATTCGGCTTCATATATAAGACAGAATCGACAAAGTTATAATGTGAAAAACATCATGGGAAATGGAATGCGCATCGATGAGCATAAGAACATAGTATAATATGAATAGTACCCATCCTTCAGACGGGTGAAGAGCCAATGTAGCCAGGAAAGAGAATGATTTCCATCGTCCTGCGAGCATAACTATTTGAGCTCCAATCCTTTCTTGAGCACGTCGATGGCAGCGCCTCGCGGAATGAATGCGAAGTAAGCTTTTTTGCCCCGAGTTCGGCCTCTCGCAGACTTTTCTGAATCGTGCAACGAAGTCCCTCGTAATCGCAGATACCCTTCTATTGCCAAAAATAAGGTTGGAAGGAGGGGATGGAGAGAAGGTATCGCAAAGTGATTTCACAGGTCCTTTTCCTCGCTGTTCCAATAAAAAGCTACCGTCGCGCCTTCTTTTCTGGTCCGTCTTCGATTTTTGAATAAGTAGCGACCAGATACAGGACTCTTGGTATGACAGATCGGAATTGTAAGAAAACGGAGAAGGCGAACAGTATCAGCATGGCACCTCTCAAAGCAGATTTGGTTTGAGTTTTTTATGCCCAGACTTGACATGGTTGACGTTCGGCTGATGTATTTTTCCTGTGTCAAACAGGGGGCCCCTTCTGATAGCCATGTTTAGCCGTGCTTTCTGTACTTCCAGGTCGTCGCCGGTGAGATCTCCAAAGAGGTGATTCAATACGTAAATTGATATTCAAGTGATTTGGGGCAATAACTGCGTTGCTAGGCCCGGGAAGTGCTGTGAGCAGCACGTTACAAAGTCGCCATTAACTGTGAACTAGGGACAGCATACAGTGCTGGACATAATTATAGAGACACTCTAGAAATCGTCGTGATTTTCGTTCTTGTCAGTGAATCTGTGTGAAACTTTGCTGTATGGTGCGCATGTAAGCCTACCATAACTCCTCAGAACGGCTTCCAATCCCGTTGATTTCGAACGGAGAAAAATGGAAAAATTCGAAAAGGCCTGTTTTGCAAGCTGGACATAATTATAAAGACACCTGGCCTTTTTAAACATTATCGCATTCCTTGACTCCCAAACTTTTTTGTAGAGTTACATTTCAGAATATGAAAGTTTTGCAGCACCTAGGACCTGTCATGCTACTCAAGGAAAGATGATCCTTGCATTTTTCGATTCTAAAGGCATCAGAAGTCAAACTGCGTCAACAAACAGCTGGTTTGAGGAGTTTTCAAGCCCGCGTTCATTTCAAATGACAGTCCTGGAATATACTTAGCCTTTTTGATAGATAAGGTGAAGAGCGCTTTCGTAAACTCCGCGTATTCGCTGATATTGACAATCAGACTCCAACCTCACCATAGGGTTGTCGCGCTTTTGCACCACAAAACTCGATTTTCAAGTTACAGAAAACTCTGCAATGTAGCCGCAATAATACACGTACAACAATAAACTTGTGTGCCTAGTCAGGAAAAAATTTCGGGGTTGCACATTCTGGTTCCGCCGCAGTTTTCATCCGTTAAGAGTTGAGTCGAGCACCCTGCACAATCATATCCAACTCAAATCAGGAAATCGAACAGGAGACCTTTTGAAACTTCAAAATCTTGCTAATCTCAGCTACCGCGCAAAATGCGACATGAAACACAGAATAAAATAGTGAGATTTGTGATTATTTAAATCTACTGCTCGCATAGAATTTTCGTTGAAAGTATTTCAGATCTAAATGGCAACTGCAGCACTAGAAAAAATCTAAAAGTTGTTGCAAAAGATGCATCTCCATGTAGACAATGTAATAAATCGTGTCCATCACTTCACGAACATTGGAAAGTGAGTTTTGTGGTGCAAAAGCGCGACAACCCTATGGTGAGGTTGGAGTCTGATTGTCAATATCAGCGATTAGGCGGAGTTTACGAAAGCGCTCTTCACCTTATCTATCAAAAAGGCTAAGTATATTCCAGGACTGTCATTTGAAATGAACGCGGGCTTGAAAACTCCTCAACCCAGCTGTTTGTTGACGAAGTTTGACTTCTGATGCCTTTGGAAGCGAAAAATGCAAGGATCATTTTCCTTGAGTAGCATGACAGGTCCTAGGTGCTGCAAAAGTTTCATATGCTGGGATGTAACTCTACAAAAAAATTTGGGAGCCAAGGATTGCGGTAATGTTTAAAAAGGCCCGGAAGTAGCCACATGATTTTGGTGAAATTGTGAGGTGCTGTGGAGAGGCCAAAATGCAGCACCAAGAATTAATAGACCCGTTTCTCCGACTAAAGCGCAAAAAATTGAGTAAAATTCTTGGGAATACACGGTGATAGCCGGCATGTAAATCGAAATAAGACGTAAAACCCTTTCTTGGAAGTAAAGGCCTTCTTCACGTCTTTGTACTTCACACTAACATTTCTCAAAGGCTTATTGTGAAAGGTCTAGAATCAATCTCACTTTCTTACTTTAGCTACATAACGGACTGATCCTCGTCCCGCTAATATCTGAATTTTTTCTTTTGCACTATAGAATTGGAAAGGAGAAGCCGGCCAGCTTCCTCATCTATAAAAAGCAAATTCTCAAAGGCTGAAAGAGCATTGTGCCTGCTTAGCTATCGCGCGTTCACGGATGGAATCGAGAAGAAGCCGTGAAGGACAGTATCCCGCACTACTTTGGATGGCTTAAGAGGAAGCCGAAAATTTACTCTTGAATGAACAAGACCAGCGATGAACTCACTTTCTTTTGCGTAGGAGGGTGAAATTGTTTCGAAAGTGGTTAAATCCACCACAGTTGCAGCATATTGCTCTGAAAGTTCGTGATTGCTTCGGCGAAAATGAAGTAAAAGGGTCCGTGGTCCTTGATTGTTGCATAGCTTGAAAGGCGAATGGGGCTGGTTGCGGGTAAGGCTGAAAATGGGGAGAACGGTAGCCCCTGCCGCTTCTTCCTACTTTCATGCCAAGCATGTAGGACTGTAATTTGAGCGTCCACGTTTGATTGCGCACAGACGGCTTCTTTTCTTCTTTCTTCTTCTTTTTCTCATGGAAGAAGGCCGCTAGGATCGGTTTGAAAGCTTCCATGAATTCCGCCTTCTTATGATGGTACTCTCACAAGCGGTTTCTTTGCTTCAAGCCTACCGCTTCGGTGAGTTGCTGTTTTATGCCGAAATTCTCGGGTCGATGTCGGCTATCGGTAAGAGAGATAGTAGATTGGCTTGAAATCATACTGACGACTTGGACCAGGCTCGGGAAAGATCGATTTGTGCGGTGAAGCTGGCTAAATCGTCTGCACTTCAACGACAGGAGTCGAGGCGCTTGTCTAGATCTTCGCGTCGAATTTGGACCACCTCTTCCGCCATGTTTTCTAACTCTGGAATCGTGTAGGCTCTGCAGACTGATTAGTAGAGGGTTCAGGCCTGACGGGAACGGGAGTGGCGAGGCGTCTATGCAGCACAAGTCGAAAAATCGGAATCGGCCGCTTATCCCGCCAAAACCGAAGATATTTCAGACCCCACCCCTTACGGTCCCAAAGGCTGCGTTCATACTGATGCCGAAGTATGGGAACAGTTCCAGCACAGCGCTCGAACTGAACGCTGTGCTCGAACTGTTCCCGAACTTCGGGATCAGTATAAACGCAGCCAAAGTACATGCATTGACCTCAATAGAGCGATGCTTGCATAAAACCTCGAGGGGGACGTACACATAACTGCTAAGGCATCTGAAACGACGTCTCCCTCAACGTTTTATGTCTCGCATAACAATAAACTCACGAAATCGCCATGGACTTTGGACAACGACAGCTTATCACTTAAAACAAAGGCATATGAAATTCAAAACACCAAATTTCTTGAGACATTCTAGCAATTCTATATTTACAGATTGCAGGGATAGAAACAGAAAAGAAGACAGTCGCTCTCTAGTGATTTGAAAACAACAAAAAATTCAGCCTTAGAATTCGAGACAGTTGCGAATGAGAGTTGGACTTTTTGGACTTTTCTCACTTGAGCGAAGTTCGTGCAGATCAAAACTTCGATCTCCGAGAAAACAATAAAAAAGAGCGCAGTCATTCTTGTTGAACATTTCGAAAATCATAACTTTTCATGACTTTCGCTCAGCACGAACTTAGCTAACTGAGAATGATGGGATAAAAATTGTGGTAATTACCTGCTTCAAATTTTATTGCTTCTTTCGAAAATTTTTGGCGAGTTGGCTCAAACTTAGAAACGCTTGAGATTTTTCCGTTTTAATTTCGTGTTTATTAGCCGTGAAGAGATACCACTGCATAAAAGTAAATTCCTCATATCAAACTAATGGTAGGCAAACAAGCTAGAAAAATGAACTTTTCAGCTGATTCACTATTTTGAACTTGATTAAATCTACGAGCTTGACCTATTTCTTTTACTCATCAATTTGTCAAATCCAGAAATTTCTACCTCTTTGAAAACAAACTAGAACACAATTTTTATTGAAGCCCTTAACAAAATGATTTTAGATCGCAATGCCTCGCATCAAATCGATAGAGGAGATTTCTACTTGGTTATTCGGGTAAGTACTTTCTTCCCATTTGCACATGTGAATGTGTTTCATAAATTGATATTGAATCTTTTCTGTATTCTAAACGACTGTGAAACTTTGCCAAGCCATAAAGCTAATAAGTATAATAAAGAACTTGATGGTCATATTTGAGAATCTATTGTACGCTCCAGATTGTAAATTCGATGAGACCCATCTAGCAATTGTGTAGAAAAAAGCGCTCAAATTGATATTGAATCTTTTCTGTATTCTAAACGACTGTGAAACTTTGCCAAGCCATAAAGCTAAGAATTCGGTTGCCCCTCACTTCTAAAAAAATTTCGATGTTTTTTATTCAACCTGCAATTATTTCGGTTATAATTTCTAGTTAATGTTAAGCATATGTTTTCAGAAGGTAAAGGATATCTACGGTGCAGAATCTGAACAAACAGACTTCGCTAGGAAGACCTTAACTACCCTTTGGGAAAATCTCTGTAAAACCGCCGACTCAGATAATGTAGTTATCATAAGAACTTGGACATCTTCCAATATTCCATTTTGCAGGATCAATCGGTATCGATCGATGAATGGATCAAATTTTTGAAATCGTCCACGAAGAGTGAAGAGATGCAATGGTTCACTGACTATAGAACATTTATGTTTCAACTTTTCGATGTTTCCTGTGAGTTATCGTAATTGCAAAGTGCTTAGTTACCGTAATCGCCAAAAAACCTTAGGGACCAGTTCTTTATGTCGCTACCGTTGCAAGGCCTGAAAAGGGGTGTATCCTGGCCACCGCAAAAGTAGAAATGTTCTTCTATAGGCATGCTCAATTTTATCTTGAAGTTTATCGTCGGCAATTAATTCCAGGCAAAAGCTTTTTCATAAACTCTTCTTTTGAACATTTCGAAAGACGAAAGACTTTTTCCCTTTTTATTATACTCAAAAGACTAAATAATATTTTAACAATGGCCAGGCTTGTCCTCTTTTACTTTCAGACAGCCAAAAAGCCCTTTCCAAAACAGGATTTCTGTCTGGAGCCAACTCATAACTATGGTGAAGTTTGTGAATAGTGCAATTTTGCGAAGACTTGCCATTCGTGCGTAACACACAAATTACGTTGTCTCAAAAATAAACTCCTTTTTTCTATAATCCAAGCTGTTTTCGTTTTCCTAGTAAACTTAGGGTATCATTCGATAGAGCAGATCAAGCTGTAGGAAGCGACCACCAAGGATCCGCCTAAGTCAAGTTTGAAGCCAAAATGGAAAAAATCGCCTTAAAATTGGATTTCTGCGAGAGAAAATCCTACGGACCTCCAAATTGGTCACTATACCGTAGGCACATAGTAGACTTAGATTTTCACTGGATTTTTTTCGTGTGTAGAAAGCGGGGAAAAACTAGCTCAAAAATGGCACTCCGCCTCCAGCCCCTTTCACAGATGTCGTTGTATACTACAAGGTTTCTTAACAGTAAGTATAATTCTGGAACTTCATCCCTACATGTGCCCTTTTGAATCGAGCAATACCAATTTTACGCGAAAAACGCGAAAAAGTGGCATTTTGACATTTTCACATCATCTTTGTTTCTCAATTTTGAGTCAAAAATCCACCAAATACATTTTTGGGTGCTACAATGTGTCTACCTACTATATAAAGAACCAAGTTGGAAGTTCGTAAAAATTTTTTGGAAGGAGATTCTTGTTGGCTCCAAATTTTGCTAGAATACGACTTAGGCGGATCTTTGGTGGTCGTTCCGTAGAAGTTGCTACGCTCTATCCAATGGTACTCTAAGTTTATTAGGAAAACAAAAACAGCTCGATTTATTTGAAAATGGAGTTTCCTTTGGGATCACCTAATAGAGTACAAATTTATCCATCAGATATGCCTACCGTAATGAGACCGTATCCCTGAAAAGGGGCTCTACTGCGCAAAATGATATATTCCACCTCTTGTTTGGCCGCTGTTAAGTCCAGTAGCTGTGCTTTTGACGAATGAATGACATTTCGCTTGGTTTAAAGATGGAGAACAGTATGATGGGTAGTAGTCAGATCCCCAAAGGAAATTTGAGAGCTTCTCTTAAGCCCCGATAAAAATTTCATCTTATTTCATGACGACTTCAAAATTACTACAGCTATCATATGATTTTGTTTTTTTGTGGCACGAAACGATGATTTTTCAGGCGATAACTTACTGGATATAGAAGAATATATCGACGGCATGAATGTGTACGGAGTAAAACGTCCGGAGGCTAAAGAAGCTTTTCAGAAATTTGCTGTGGTGCGTTTTCCCGCAATCTATTATATTTTAGGAATTTATTTGCACTTACAAAAATCAGGACGAGAATTTGTTTCTAACAGGAAGATATATTGATCGGATGCTGAGCCAGCTTTTCACTGGGTCTCAGCTCACGTCACACCATCACAAAACGGAAAACTGATTGGAAAAAAATTAGTTGGACTTTCGCAACAGTTTTCTACTTCAACCACATTAACAAACTTTTGATTATACAAAAAGCACCTTTTGATCCAATGTTTTCAGCCAAAACAGAAAAGATATTGATTCTAGTATGGACTAATTTGACTTCGCGAAACTCAATATATACAGGGTGTCCGTAAAGTATGTATACACTGTTTGATCGTTAATATCTCATTTTCCAAGAAGTCTTTTGCCTTGCTTTACGTACCATTTTGTAGAGCTGGCTTCAACTTAGATTTGCAGTATAGAACGAATCACCCATCTCTCTTCATTACTGCAGGATTGCGGTAGAAACTTGAAACATATGGTGTCAATGTGGAAAAAGCTGTCGTTTCAAAATTTTCCAAAAAAATGTGAAAACTTGTGTGATAGGGTTTTTATGGACGCTGAGTTCAATACTCAACTATTCACAAGATTGCGAAGCTTTCTAAACGGTGTAACCGCACTTTTTAGGAACATTGAAAAATGGCCGCTACCTCTTATCTGGCATAACTCTTCAATGAAGCAACATAATAAGTTGGGAACTATACACTTAGAATCAGCAACTCTAATTAGCCTAGTGTAAAAGTTTTCAGGCTGTCTTGTTTCCTTTCTGAGGCAAAATATGGCCTTTCATGGCTTAAAACCCCCTTTGAAGTTTCCACCGTAATCCTACAGTAATGAAGAGAGATGGGTGATTCGTTCTATACTGCAAATCTAAGTTTAGGCCAGCTCTACAAAACGGTATGTAAAGCAAGGCAAAAGACTCCTTGGGAAAAGAGATATTAGCGATCAAACAGTGTATACATACTTTACGGACACCCTGTATAAAGAAAAAGTTAACGATAAAGAAGGGCAAAAATGGAGATGCTTTTTACTGACTCGTATACCGGGAAGAAGAAGCGCAAATTCGGAATTTTTTTAGTAGTCTTTTAATAGTTATTCTGTGAGTTTTGGAGTCTACCTAAGCTTACTGGAGTAAAATGATAAAAAATATTAGATTGTACCGAAAGTTCTGTCGTCTCATTTTTGAAAAATCATAACCTAGCCTTATCTCAACGGATTTACTTCACTTTGTTTTTATTCGAAAGAGTAAATCTCTCTCTTTCGAATGCCTTTTTGTTGAGCTTCTACTGTGCACTGACTGCAGAGATAAAAATGGAAACTGGAGGCCATATAAACTCTGCTCATTTTAGCTTAGGTCGTCAAAAATCTGGAAAGCAGCAAAAAAATCTGAAATCGTCAATACATAAGTTATCTGACCTACTCTTTTCAACTGTAAAGATTTGTCTTGTTTGGATGTCTCTTTGAAAAGTTACCAGTTTACTGCTGCAAACGCCTAAATTGATTAATTTGACACTTTTCTCGAAAATCATAACTTTTCAAAGAGACGTCCAAACAGGACAAACTTTTCACAGTTGCAAAGGGTAGGCCAAAAAAGTACGTATTCACGATTTCAGATTTTTCTGCCTTTTCGATTTTTGGCGACCTAAGTTAAAATGAAAGCTTAATATGGTCTCCTTTTTCTATTTTTGCCTCTGCAATCAGTGCATAGCAGATGGTCAGCAAAACGTTCGAGAGCGAAAGATTTATTGTTTCTAAAAAAATGTAATGAAGTAAATCCGTTGAGACAGCGCAAAGTATGATTTTTCAAAAATGAAACAACAGAATTTTCGGGACAACCTAATACTTTGGGAATGGCTTAAATGTTATTGAGTGAATATGGAGTGGATGACGTTCAACGTCCACCTTCGAACTTAAAGCTGATCGGAACTCGTTTTCCAAAAAAAAAACGATGGATTGTCTTTCCAAGTAACAAAAGACTTCCAAGAAAGGTTACTAAAAGATGGAAAGTCTTCGAAATGTGTGCTGTTTTTGCTTACGAAAATTTTTATGGAACTGTATTCACCAATCTTCTGTTCATATTTTACAGGACGCAAGCGGAAAGAATGTTCCAGTTGTCAGCAAAGAAATGTGGGCCCGTCACTTTTACGATCTTTTCTATTCCACCGACAAGAATGCTCTTGGAAATCACTTGTTTGGTGTTTCTGACTTCCAAGAAAACTAAAAAACCTGTACTTAGTGCACCCTAACACTTGTTTCTTCGTCCGTTCTGATTCTGTTTCTTTACATATTGTAGTTATTGTCATATTCATTATCAATAAACATGTGATGGCAATAAAGTTAGCCGGATCGGAAGGAAAGGAAAAAATCAAAGCACTATACAAAGGCAATGATATAATCATCAAATATATGTAACATACAATTTTTTGGCAAAGATCATAACCTGAAGGGTGTTTCGCACTGAAGTTTGGCTTGAAAGCAGGCCCGTAGGTGCTTACCCACCGTCGTTTGCTTGTTTGAATACTTTAAGATCATTTGCTAGCTAACGCGGGGGCATGGGTTCCATCTCTGTGGATATAACTCATTATTGATATTCGTAATATCCAGCAGTCTTCTTGCAAGCTGAGTGTTATTCTTTGGTTCGTATGAAGTCTGGGCTTGAAGCATATGATGTTATGTTGTTATTCGTGCTTTGTGTAAAACTAACAATTACATTGTTTGTTTTTTATGGTACGCCTCGAGTATTTAATGAAAACGAAAATGAAAGAATCTTGAATTAGACCAGTTTTTGGAAAATGCAATTCCATCTGCTTTGAAAGATGCAACAAATAAGTGTAAATATACATGGGCGAAAAGCTGGGTAATGCACTGCCGAGCAGACAGGCTAAAGTTGTTTAGAAATAAAACGTACAATTTACACCGTCAATCGATGAGGATTTAGCAAGGAGAAGCTGGGCCCAAGGAACAGTAAATGCCTAGGAAATATCACCAGTACTCAAAAACATCTCCTTCTACTTTTTCTTAGGAGCTCTGGTTACGCTAAGCGAACAACAAAATAAGGGAGTGAAGCATTTTGATCACAACGAAAACAGAAAGAAGACTCGCGAAAATGGGACTTTCGACGGCCATCGTGGCAAATTCTCCGGACGAAGAAATGCCATTTAGCCATTGGCGGGAGTCCAGCGACGTCAAAAATGGCTCCATCCCTCGTTCGCTGCATCTGAAAAGAAAAAAATTGTTAAAGGGCACGGTGGGAATAGTGGCAGTTCGAGAACTTGATATGGCGGAGGGACAAAAATCTTAGGTGTAGTCTTGGATGCGAGATCCAAAGAACCCCTAAATATTTATACGAGGCTATTTTGGACATTTACTAAATGTCAAAATCATTTTGAGATATTATAAGGTTGGACGCACCCCTAAATATTTTTAGTAGGCTACTTTGGACGTTTACGAAATTGTCAAAATTATTTTGAGATAATGCTGGAGGCAACGAGTTTTCTAAAAATTTTTGAGAATGGACGGTAATCCTCGGTGGAGGGAAACGAAATTCCAAGGCGCTTCTCAAATTTTCCACCAGTCAGAAGTTTGTTGAAAGAATGTTCCTTTTTACAAACTTTTTACAAAACCAATTTGGCATACAAAAATCATGCAATTACCCCAATTACGCAAAACAAAAATAATTCACTCGCTAATTCTCGAAACCCATGTAGATAATCCCCCCTCCCCTCTCTTCTCCTCAGACTGCTCTTCTTTGAGAATGAAGGTGAACTTAGCGAGCACATTTTCCTTTACCGGTTTTCCATGATCAACTCTGAAGCGGTTAAGCCATTGTGCCTCGCAATTACCTGCAAATTTATTTGAAAAACTATTTTTATTTTGAGTTTGCCTGAAAGTCACTCACTTAGACCATTTGCACAACCCTCCTTTTTGATCTCCTGATCATACCTTAGATAAGATAAAGACAGGACGTCCAAAGTGAAGGTTGTTTGAATATTCGCCCCTCCCACCCCCCCCCCCCCCATAAAAAGTGTTATTTATGGAAGGTCAGAGAAGAAAAAAGACGCAAAACAGATATCAAAAGCAATAGAAACTCCTGAAAGCCGGTTAAAAGCGCTACAGCGAGTTTGAAATCTTTCACTTTGGTGGCATTTCATAGTACAAGTTTTCGCTCCAGAACCAGTATTTCACAATACAGGAAAAAGGAAGAAAAGCTAATCTATCTTTTGTGATTATTTTGAAAAGAATCATGCTTCGCAAGTGAGTTATCAAGAAGAAGGTAAACAAGAAAGGAATTAGTTAAGAAAACGCAAGGTTTCTATCTTACTAAGTGGAAATGCACGTAAAGCAGAATCTGACTCTTGATGCGTCCTTTGAAGTTTTTCCCTGCATTGACGTTCCTATATCCTGGGACGTTGTCTAGATTGTTGCGCTTATTATTCTGAGCAACAATCTCCCAAACCGGATAGCAATTTCTGCGAACACGATGAAAGAGTACTGGTGAGAAGGGTAAAAAAGACACACTTTTCACCATCATAATCGAAGAAGTAAGCTCTGGGAGGTTTTCTACAATGAACGAAAGCAAGTGTCGAATGCCAGAAAAATTCGCGTGAGAAGAGATGAACTAGAGAAAAAACAAGAGATTTTTGAAAACACGCCTTTCGCAGGTTTTTCCTGCAAAATGAGGTTTTGGGACGTTGTCAGCAAGAAAGTTGAGATCAAGAGCTTTAATGTGATATACAGTTTGTTAAAATCGATTTCAGAACAACGAAAGAAAGGGTACCAAAGCCAAATGCCCTGCGCCCCGCGTATGGGGTAGAGAGGTAGCGCGCAGCCCGCGGAGAGCAGACAAGCAGAGGAGAAAGACCAAAGCCAGCGGGGCACTTGGCTCTGGTCGTAGATCTCCGCGGCGTCTCAAAGAAACCCTGCAAGATTATAAATCATTCTGATCCTCATGATACGACTAGGAGCACTGACACATTGATGCGATAAGCCAGCATCTTTGTGCTTGAATTTCTGCGCAAGAATCAAGCTCAGTTTCTCGTTCTTATTAACTTCAAGGCTCTCCTGAACTTCTGCACACAAGTGTGGTCTGAGAAGAGCTCAAGAGAGATATGTTGTTTCATATTCTGTAGAAATTTACTCGAAAACCTCGTTTGCAGCACAAAAAAAGGCTATAAAAACACTTGTTTTGGAATATTCTGAAGATATTACTCGCTATGCTCCTTCTTCTTTATTGAGGGGTGGTCATGACAGTAACATCCGGGGTGATGCCTTTGTTTTATCTCAGGTAAGATTGTGTCCTTTCGTGCCCTCGAAGCGAAGGTCACCAGAGTACACGGCTCTATGTATTGAGGTATGCTCCTAATGGATGAAAACACACATGTCTACTACTATGTATTGATGACGGTAGAGAATTATCGATCTGAAATCAGAAGATTCGATCTTTCCACTAGTACAAATTTCTTTCATAAAAAGAACAGAATTCAACAGATTACATACCTTGAACATAAAAAGCCGTGCCGATCTGGTCTTCCTTCTCTGAAGAAAAAATCTTCCTATCAATGTCTCCCTTGTTCCCTGGGAAAAGCGGATTCTCTTCTTTTCTACAAATGTTGAGGGCCTCGAGGGTAAAGATTCCATTGAGACATGTGAAGCAACATGTGTGGTCGAGTCTCTGAGTTCACTCCGAAGTTTTTCCTTCTGGTTTAGAATGATAGTATTTTCTGAGTCAGACGATCACCCTTTCCAAATCTAATTTAGAGGAGCCTTTTCGGGAGGGATTTAAGGGCTTAAATGCTAAGCACAGACTTATGTCTATGTTGATATTCGTTACTCTATCACTGATGTTACTGTTGTCAATTGATCAATACTAGTAGGAGTCGGAAGGAAGAAACGAAGTTAGGAAATACTTATTTTCTGGTACACAGGTTTTTTCGATACATATCAAATACAATACGAAATTTTTCTTTCACTCTATTATTTCTTTGCATCCATCTCAACAGTAGATTTTTTCTATGTTCAGAATATAGTTCAAGTTTGTTTTTTGAGGAAGTATTCTATTCTTCCCGGCATTACTGCCCGCGCGAATGGTATCTCACGCAAAAAATTGAGATCGAGATGCAGGAAGAGTGCTTACAAGGAAAGGATACTTGGTGACCGTGACTTTTTAAAATGAAACGTACACTATTAAATGCATCTTAAAGCGCTGATTCCACATTTGTTTTCGTTATCTGCTGTGCGCTCTTCCGAAAGAAGTTAAGAACATTTTTTCTCACCAAAATTTGCACTATTTGTGATGCAGGATTTACCAATATTGTTGGAATGTTCGCTTTCGCATCACCAAAGGGCCTACAGATACAGTAAAGACGTCAAGTTCAGGACAACTGTCACCGATACATTAGAGTCTAAAAGCCGGGATATTGACGATTTTGACTATCTAAATCTCGCGAAGTCAATATGGAAAAAAGTCTATAACTTTGCTCAGGGAGTAGCACAGCAGGTGGTAAACATAGATTCAGAATCAGCGTTCCAAGACGCACCTACTGGTATACATCTCGTTGCAAAAGGCCACGGTCACCAATTATCCTTCCCTCGTTAGAATGGCAGATGAAGAGAAGTCTCCAAAGTGGATCGGTGACAAATAATAGAATTTTTTTGTGATTTCAGAATGGTCCATTTTTGCCTGAAAGAATAGTTAGTGGAGGTTAAAAGTCGAAAATCGCCACCATTGGGCCCTTATTTCCCTCAAAATCAGTTCAATCAATCTAATGTCATGATTTCCAGCATCATTTACTCTTTCTTACCTTCCTTCTCCGGCTACTCTGCTATGAATCAATGTAAGATGACATATGAGCATTTTTTATACCTTCAAGGATTGAATCACTTGAAGTTCCAATGATTTGAAAAAATTTCACGCTAGTGCATGTGTACTTCTTCACAACTCAGTGGTTTCTCTATTTCACCAAAAGTTTCTCATTTCTCAAACTGAATATTAATTGCCATACGAGACAGTCTTCGTCAATACTTTGTATAACGCAGTTAGTATTCAAAGTCCATGCTGATCATCTTGCATTTCGGTTGTGATAGCTCTCCGACTAACCGCGAATACCTATCATAACCGAAATGTAAGACAATTAGCCTGCAATGAACTCGTGACAGATGTCTTGCTGCGAGAATCGCGAGGAGGCGAAATATTCTAATGTATGCCTGGCCCTTCATCGAGAGATTGAAGAAAGGTGCTGACTCGAGAGAGTCAAATAGCGTGCAAAATTTTGGAACAGCCTGTATATACAGTGCTGGCTGAAAGTTTGCAGCCACTATGACATTTCGCTATATCTTACTCTGTTTCGCACATTACGAACGTCACACTGCTTAACACTAACATTTTGCAATTTCGTGCTGACAAAAGGGAGTTCTGGAGAAAAATGGCAGGTACGGCGACATCGAAGTTGGTCAAAACTTGCAGCCACTTTCTGCTAAACGTCTTTGGAGAACTTATCACCTTCCAGCATTTGGACTTCAGATACATCCCTGAGCCTTGAGATATGCAGTGCGACCAGCATTCATCAAATTCCCAAAAACGAGACTTTAAAGAGCAAGTTTTCTTGAGTGCCAAATGACCACAAAAATTGGATAAATTATAAGGTTGTCAAGAGGTAATCCTAATCCGCTAATTCACTGGAAATATAGACGCGCTACTGCCAGAAAAGAATTTGCGTTTATCACGTCTACCAAATATTTGATTTGCCTAAGGAAATTATCAGTTGTAAAGATTGGTTTAAAGATACAATCTTCTTTAGTCATACCATATTGGCTGAATTCAGTAACGGATGATTAAGATGATCACTCATTGTTAATTCCCACTTTCTCCAAGGTGCAGAGTTCAAGGCTTTTATTACTTGTTGTAGAACACTGACTAGCAAGAAGATTGGTGTACAGTCAACTTATACGCAATATGGTATAACTAGAGAAGATTGTACACTGAAACGGTCTATACTTCAAAAGGAGAGCTGGTCAATACTGATTATTTTAATTACTTAGAATTACGCAATTTCTCACAAAACTACAGTCAGTGTATTGGATGCATTTTATTGTGTGCCTTCTGACTGAAATGGCCACGGTGACCAAGCATCCCTTCCTCGCAGAGTTGAAATCCGCCAACCTCGAGTTGTCTACTACGGCAAACATTCAACTGCCCTAAAATCACTGAATCAATACGAATCCAGAGGACGCTCGGAACAATTGTGCACAAACACAAACTTTGGAATGAACCTGTTGGAAATGGGGGTAGTCTCGGATTGTAAAATGTCGAAAGTCTCGACTTTATGACGAAAGAAACTTTGAAGCTATAATGTGCCCTCATGACTGGAACCAAGCCACACTTCTTCTTCTTAACTTAAATTCCTTGACTCTTGTTAGATTTCTCCACACTTATCTTTCCGAGATTTGCTGCTGAGTTCTGTTTTTGGGTAACTTCCCGTTATACGCAGTCATTTGGACTGCGTCTTTCCTTGTACCATATTTAGCCCCAACTTCACAGGAAGAAATGTCAACCTCCTGAATCTTCCTCTTACCTCCTGGATTGAATCTTCTTCTTAGCGTCTTTGATGTCTCCACGGACGTGTTCGATAAGTGAAGTGTTCATCTAGCGCAACCTTCATCGTGCTTTGTGCGGTTTATCCCGGATATGTTCTAGCACGGTAACTCCAAGGGTTCCTCTTATAAGGATAGGTATCTAACAGTGGCGTACCCAGGATTTCGGCTCGTGGGGGGGGGGACAAAAAAGTTTTTCAATGAAGATGCGTGGCGTCAGTCACCCACTCCGAAAATTTCTTGGAATGTTTCCCAAAATTTTTCCGGGCCCCTGACCCCAAAATTTCAGAAAAAGGGGGAGTGGCTGCCGCCACGCCCCCGAAAAAAATTTTTTTACAAGGCTAATTTGAACTTTTAAAATTTTTTAAAAATTGTTTCAATTATTTACATAAATACAAGCCCTCTGCACATTTTTATAACACATTTAAGTAACTTTCAAAAATCTCGCGCCCATTCTCGGGGGGAAGGGGCGCCCCCCCCTCCCCCCTCGGTACGCCACTGGTATCTAATATAAGTGGAAACAACTTAAGGCATTTGATGAAAGATGAATCAACTAAGTATTGTGAGGGTGATGGATATTTCGTAACATCATCGCGGGAAGAAAGCAGGGCACGTGTTTGGGCTCACTTGACACTGAATTTGATGATTACTGCAAAAGCGAGATAGACAAGTAGCTTTATATGTCTTTTGTGTCTTTCTCATAGTTAAGATACGTTTTAGACATTGAAGGGTGAGATTTTGGAGCAGCTTCGCATTTTCTGCAACACGTGTCGTCCCAAGAGACTTCATCCTGCAATCTGAAAGCAGAAAACTAACTCCCACTTCGTTCTTGTTTAACAAACGGAAGGTAGCTTCGTAATCAGCGTTACCGGACCTCTTAATCGATGTTACGTTGTTTTACTTTCGCTCCACTGTTGTACGTCGTGTTAGAACAAGTAATCCATAGAGGGGTGCATAATTAAGGAGTCGACCACTTAAAAATGAACGCTTTTCTCTAGCATTATTGTCTTATATAAAGTTTTACTCCCCACAAATATTCTGCCAGCATTTGCTACCATGAAGAGCACCTGATTAGATAATTACTTGGTACATCCGAGACTTTTGTAGCTGTTTATCGCAGCGAACTGTAACTGGTTTTGGAGAGTGCCTGGAGTTCTTTAGTATTTCCAGTGTGAGCGCATATTTATTAAACTGAGATGGGCCCTCAAAGAAAGTCTGCGCAATAAAGCCATCTTGTAAGTCTTACATTCCCTTCAGTGCTTGATGTTGACTTTGGATGTCTCGCCATTGGTGCTGTATAGCATCACCATCATACCCGTGAAACCAGATGAAATACCAAAGCTTCTGCCAACAACTTGGGTCTTTTTGTTTCATCATGCGTAGCAGAAGTGACTGTCGATCGACGACGCCATGGTCATAACTGACAGGGACTATCAGAAATCCATGTCAAGTATATTGTCCACAAACGTGCTGGCTGTAATATGATCCAGCTTAAACTTTGACTTTGTGGATGCGAAATCCAAGACTACTTCTTGCTTATAAAACTCCAGAGAAGGAAATGGCTAAATTATAGTCTCTATTTTGGACTTTCATTGTCTATTTGTTGCTGACAAGCGTATCTGGTAGCTCTCACTATCGCGCATCATAATCGCATCTTATGGCGTTATTCTTTCGCAGCGATTGCTTTACTTAATCGTACAACTCTCTTTTATTTACGTGTTTGAACATCCTTTTTGCAAATGATGTGCCACCTTACACGTGAAAATTATAAATGGAATGAATGTGTTGCCTCAACACAACAGGATAGGGAAGGAAACAAGAATAATCTAAAAGGCACCTTCCGCAGTGGATTTCTCGCTCCGGAAGCAATCTCTTTTGCGGGGAAACTTGGGGGTTGGCTTAGCGTGTGGGCCCACATCAGTATGCTATCCAATCTTGTGAACCCCCACTTTGGGTGGACGGTGCCTTTAACCTCGCTCTCTTCGCGTTATGTCCAAGTAATAAATTTTATGGGACTTTCAAACGATCAAATTTTGGAAGAGACCGCCAAAGCTCACTAACTAATATTGATGTAAGTGCTGTATGACGATCTGGAAGTGTAAAAGCTGACGGGGAATCACCGAGATGGTTATTGGTATTCCGAAGTGCAACAATGTAAACCTCGTAATTCTGGATGTTGATGATGGGTTGAAAGTGTTCAGGAATGATGTGCAAAATGTATGATATGTACTATGTAAGCAAGGTAGTTATCTGTAGATGTGACATTCATGGTTACGCTCAGTCTTATGGTCCTCTCGAATAAAGCCTTTTTTGTTCCGCACGGGTACACAAAAAAGTGTATCTCATCTCATACAAGTGGATTTTTTACATGGTACGAAGAGCTTCAAATCAAAATGTATACATAGCACCACAGAGTGATGCCCGTCACACTGATGTAGTGCGGACTACTGACTTCTTGGTGGACCGAAGACATCCGACGAAAGCGAGTTGTTCGAAACGTTAGGTCAAGAAAGTTCCACCATACCGACCTGTGCGGGATAAGAAATATTGGAACATCAACATAGTACCACAGTTTTTGGTTGAAATGGGTAAAAATTTTTTACAAAACCTTATTTAAACATCGCGAAAAGAAAGAATTTCTGGTTAGAGCTGAAATTTTTCTTGTGCAAGTACCCAAGAACTCTCCCAACTACCAGTATTCCAGGAAAGGAGAATTAGCTTTCTGAGATTATGAGGGGTATTGACAAGGTCTCATGATGAATGGAGCAATTATTGTACTGCAGTACACGTCTTCGATGCTTCTAGACACAGCCAGCAGCACGAGCTAGCATTCAGTTTGCGGTTTCTGGAGAGGCGGGGCTTCGCTCGCCGATTGCCCGCGCACATTCCCTCCGGATCTGCCCGGCTACGTGTGATGGTAAGTTTTCAAGGGGGGGGGGGGGGGACAGATTCTTACGTCCAGTCCTCAGTAGGTATTTTCTGTCGTTGAAATGCTGAGAATGTTTGGACTTTCACAGAAGCCAACGCTGGTATGTGTGGCTTTCTTTTACGTTTCTATGTTACTTGTACAAACAACTTTCGTTCTCGCAATTTGAAATCGTCAGTCAGGTGCGTAGAGTAGGAAAGGAATCGAGAACATGTTTTTTTTGGGATTTTGATGCGTAAATGAAATAGACCAGCGTCCATTTAATGTCGGCGTCTTCCAAATTTTGAGCTCTCCTTTCAAATATGTATGTTTTCAAAGCTAAAAAATTTAGGTTAGGTCCTCAATTAGTGAACTTGAAGCCAAATACCCGGATGTCGATCCATTCCTTCTCCGCAAATGGGAACGGATTTTCAGCATGTTTTTTGGTAAGAGAATTTATATCGAATCGATATTTGACATCTCTCGAGAAGGTGTAAGTGAATTTCATGATCAGCTATTGCAATTATTCTTTCGTTGATCATGAGAAATTTATTTCTTTGAGATTCTCTTGTCTCAATCGTAAAAAAAAAACTCCTCATAGCCTGAGCGAAAAATCCCATCATAAATGACATTTCTCCGATACCATAGTGCTTCCCACTGATTTGTTCGTTTTCTTTGAATTTTGTTGTTCTCAAGAATCTTAAACGTGAAGTCTAGAACATATTTGTAAAATAATCTGAGTACACTTGCATGTTGTCTATGTTGAAATTCGATAGTCTATCACTGATATTACTATTGTCAATCGATCAATAATTATATGTAAGGGAAGAGGCGAAAAGGAGTTGGGATAGTTTGCGGTTGTGGTGCATAGTTTATTTGATAAATTTTTTAGAATAATACAGAATACGGAATCTCCATTTTTTACAGTGTTTATCTTTTTTTGCACCCAAGACCTCAACAAGAGATCTTTTCTATGTGCGGAATATAGTTCAGGTTAGTTCCTAAGAAAAGTCTTATTTCTTCTGACATCAAGGTTCGGCACAGATGACTTGAGAGCAAGCGGAATATCGTTTTGGAACAAAAACCCAAGGAGGTATCGTTTTCGAGGCCGAAAAGACATAAAAATTCGAAAGTTTTTCTTAGCCGTTTCGTTTTCCTAGGGTTTTTTACATTCAGGGTTTAGTCTCAAAGGGAGACTTTGTACAAATTCGCGAAAGTCAAGGGGGACTCTGCTTTTTGCGTTTTCCAAAAGCCACCTCGTGCCGAGCCCTGCATCAGGGCCTGGACTGTTATCTCGAAAAAGAAAATTTGAAGATTGAAGACTTGGACTAATAGATGTAAAGAAGGGTACTAAAATGGCAAATGGAGAGAGGTCTTCAAAGCGGGTCGCTGATAAATGATACATCTAACTATAAGGAGCCTTGCATTCAGAAAAATTGCTGACGCTCTAAAACTGAAATCTATTTTTATTTACCTTGGTTCCAATTAATCCAATCAATAAAATCAGCATGATCATTACTATTTAAAAAATCAGCATCATTTTTCCTTCCTTGCATCCGTTCTTTCACCGGCTAGTCTGCTATGAATCAATGTAAGATATACTCAGGTTGTAAGACATCATTGTCTTCACAACACGTTTTGAACCTTCAAGGAGGATCAAATTACTTCAAGTTACAGCGATTTGAGGAAATTTTATGCTAGTGCCCATTTAGTTTCCTTACAACTCATGTTCACAACTCAGTAGCTTCTCAATTTCATCGCAAGTTACTCATTTTTCAAACTGAATTTTGTTTTTTATACAGAACAGAAAACTCTGAATAACTCAGCTGAATATTGCTATATGACATTTTACGTCTTTAAAAGTTCATGCTGAGTTCTGGCATCGTTCCAGCTTAATCATCTAGACAAGAGGCTTTTATCATGATGAACTCATGTACTGAGTCATGCGGATGATGCCTTATCTTTTTTACGATCACTAAACTATAAGTCGTTCTCGTCAAAATAACGCTTACGAGATATTGTGCTTCTGGGACCTAGAAGAAAATTTATTGCCGCGTTAGTGGTGAAAAACGAAAATTTTCTCATATTCAAAATCCTCCGGTAGTCGTTAAAGACCAAAATTATCTTACATCGTTGACTATTTCTTAGCGGCTCATGCACTGCAATAAGTTTGACAATAAAAATTATTGCTACCCACATAAAACACGCTGAAGACAATAATCCTTCTTGTCTTGCTTGATAACAAAATATCAATACTTGATAATACAATAATATGGCAATTTTTCCATAGAATTATTTCCACTCATAATCAAAAGGGCATGAGTTCCAATTCGCTTTGGGTTGCCCTTCTGTTCATTTCTCCCGTTTTACTCCAGATATTCTTTGCAGATGTAAGAAATCTAAATGCTGCGGTATTCTTTTTATGCATCAACTTTCTTCAAGAGAATTCTGAGTTTTATTCAGACAAAGAAAAGATAGTTGATTCTGAATATTTTGATTTGAGGTTAAAAGTCAAAGAATTAGCTTGATTGATCAAGTTACACCATGATTTAAGCTTTCTGTCGCTTGCAGAATCTCGATGAAATCAAAAATATCCAGTCAGTAATTACGTCTGGAATGACAATGAGGCTATTCAGTGTACGGGAAATGCATGTTGTCAATGATCAAAGGATCACAGATCTTACAAAAACGCAGCTATTCTTCGTTTTTGCTGAAGATAAAGCAATCAAAGCGTTTATATATATAGCAGTATAGGGGCTTATACGTGCAATTGCACATTTTTGGGAATATCAGTGATAAGACGTAGGTCTCTTAGGTATGAATCAATTCGAATACATTTGAGTATGAACAACAAAGAAAATATGTAAACAATATTTGAGTCCCATGAAATCCTATTAAGGAAAATGTGCAATTGCACACAGTGGAAGGAAATCTAGGCGACTGTAGCATTACTGTCACAGGCTGCATATCAAGTTCAATTTGTTGAATAAAATGGCCGATATGCAGATTACCAACGCTGTGATGGAGCATACTGTAGAGGTACTGTAGTTGACACTTGGACAGAAGTGTAGTTCTCTTCTTTCGCTAAAATATGGTCCCAGCGTTTTGTACTTTCATATTGAATCAAGAATTCTATCGTTTTCTAGGCTTTTACAACAAGCTTGTCATCTTGAATTTTTGCAAATTGAAAGAAGATAAAAGTGGATTTAACACTGGCACGATGTTTGTAGCAAATTGTTCTCATGATTAAAATTGAAAAATCGAACTATTTTTCAAGAACTAAGAAACTTGCAAAGATGCAAATTCAAGAATAAGCTATATAATCACATAAGTGCGAAGAACACAGAACGGCTACCCACAGGTTTTTTCTTCTTTTCAGATTTCTCGGCATCTGGAACTTTTCTGATCGTGGCTTCCAAATTTATGCTGGTTAAACTTCAAATATATGTTTAGAAGTCATTTTAAGAGCTTGCTTTGCTTTACCGAAAGGTATCCCGAGAATTGGAATCTAATAAAGGATTTACCTAGGTTATGACTTTGATGGTAAGAAGTCAAAGCTGAAAAAAATCACTAGAAAAAATATAGAATAAAAAGTAAAAGAAGAAAAGAAAATAGGAAAAAAATTTTTATGTATCATCTCCACCAGAAATGAAATTTTTTTGTTCCTTACAAACTACTACAGCTGTTTCTTTCTAAATCCATTACTTCCGACTGCGATATTATTTGCTAAATCCATCAGAATCTCATAAATTCTTGCTCTGGCATGATGCCAACACCACCGAAAGGCTGCAGATTAGGTAAAAAAAGCTCATATGTCATATTCCAAGTGCATTCATGTGGTATGGGAGTATCACAGTGTGTGTCTCTGGCTATGCCAAGAAACAAGCGCATTACAACGAACAAATCCTATGTGGATTAATCCAGTTCTATAGCCCGGTGTAAATATTACTGAATAACAAATGTGACAGATTCAGACGATAATATTTGTTTTCATGAGTATGTTGATTAGAGGCCTATCAGATCTCACCAAAGACGAGAAACCTTGTAAATATGGACATAAGTTACTCATAGAATTAGCTCTGCTGCAAATTTGGTAGTAGAAGGCTTGAGATGACAATTTTGCTTCCCAGAACTGCTAGTTTTGACTTTAAATGAAAACTTTTCTCTCCATATAACAGTAGGACGTTATTTTTGCAGATCAACAAAATTCTGTGGTCATTGGTCCTGAAGCGAAGTGCAAGGGAAGACACGTAATGCAGACGAAAATAAAATTTCTTTTTACTTTTTTAGCTAGGCTGCCCATTCGACCGTAGACTTGTGTGAGTTACAGCTCTCACGTCATCATTTCAAGTTCCACGCATTTCTCGCTCTTTTCTCGTATTTTTTGCAGTATTTTGGCGATGATTTTTATGTAAAGGTTTCAGATTGCATGATCTTTAACTCTATAAATAGAAATGAAACAACTTTACAAATATATATTGAAGCATGCGACTCTCGAAACTTTGTTGAGCTAATCTCTTTACTTGTTCTTCTTTTCGATGAGCCCCATGAGAATCATATCAGATCAAGATATATGAAAGCATTTTGCTGGGAACACAAACTTTAGCTCAGAATTTCTTTGGAGGTTTTTTTTGTTTTATTGTCTCAGATGTACTTAGAACGCTCTGATTGATGAGAATAGGACTAGAGTAGTGCGTATGGTACTTGTACAAACTAGATTTTCTTTTCGCCTTTGATTTATACATTAGATCAACTTTTCGCCTTTTCATCCATGTTCTTTTACAGATGTTCGTAATAATTCGTGAGTTACGCTCTCTTTCTACTAGGGTGTCCCATATTTTTAACCGTTTTTACCCTTAATATCAGCATTTCTCGAGGACTAAGGCACCTACAGAGGATACAAATACAATCGTACTTCTGCATGTATGAGCTATATGATCACATGCGTGAGAGGAGCTCAGAACGTCTAAGGGGCGGAGTTTGCCATTTTACACCATTTATTTTTTCTTTATTTCTAGCCATAAAAAATACGGAAAGTGAACAAATGAATGTTCGACGCGTCAATTGCTCGTAAACGGGGAATTTTTGAGATGTTTTGGGGCGGAGATACGATTTTTGACGGTAAAGTTCGTTTTCGACTGCTATCGGATTTCAGCTCAAAGCTTCACATGGAGTACGATCGGGGTAGATTATTGATGGCCGTTTTGCAGAGCTTGCTTTTCCCTGTCGAACGATTATTTGAGCCACATCAGTCGAAGGAAAAATACAAAAAGACGACGGTTGTAGTAAAAACGGTAAAAAGTTGTGGGACACCCTAATGCTAGATAATTTATCGCCATTATTGTATTTGAGTTTGCTGAAAAGGGAAAACAGTGTGGTTTTTTATAACATTTTTGAACTAGCTATGCAAACATTGCAGAGATAGAAGTCGAAGAAGAAGATATCAACTGATCTTTTCTGATCCGAGGCAAACTCTCAGATTTTAACTGACAATAAAACGTGGCAGCCAATGACATAAGTTTTTTGACCAAGCGAAGATCGTGGAGACTGAACATGCCCTATAAAAATTATGATTCTCGAAAAAAATAATAAAAAAGAGCGGGTTCATGTTTATGGCATTTTCTCGCAAATCATAACTTTTCATGAAGTCATTTGAAGTGCACGAACTTTGCTTAGTCAGAAAGAGGAGGTTATAAAAATTGTGTTGATGAGCGTCTCGAATTTTATTGCGTCTTCTATAGATTTTTAACGGACTTGCATAAGATCTAAGACTGAAGTAATCATCTTCTCCAGTTTATTTTTATTTTTTCTTGTGTCTATTAGAAAGCATCGAGCAAGCATTAACAAGAACATAATTATCTTTCTAATAAAATTAATAGCAGAGAAGTTTATCGTTATGATTATTTGAAAATTTTTCGAACAAACCTTTTAGCAGCGTATTATCTCATAAGTATTGTATTTACCCTCTGATTCAACCAAATTGGCGGCAAAAAGGCGATCGCTCGCGCCCGCAGTCTCCATATCTCTCGCGAGCGTGCTCTCTGATCGTCCCTGGCTTTAATTAGGTACGAAGCCCCGCCTCTCAGCCGCCAGTTCAATTGAATTAGAGGTATATGCATATGTAGCTTACCCTTGATCTCTTCTATTGAAAAATTGTCCTTTTCAAAGTTCGCGGAAGTTCTTTCTGGCTTCTTGGAAGACTTTTCAAAATAGCGAAGCCCACCAATGATTCTCAATTTTACAATTTGATTTTTAGATCGCAATGCCTCGCATCAGGTCGACTGGGGAGATTTTTACTTGGTAGTAAGGGTGAGTCCTTTTATCATCCAAAGTTACTCTCTAACTTGATTGTCTGCGCTAATTTGAAGTAAATTAGAACCTGGCATCAATTTTGAGCTTGGTGTAGGGGGAAGCCAGGGCTCGACACGGCTGGCACCGGGTCAAGCTGGATATCGTTTTTGTAGCCGAAAAGACAAAAATTGCGACGTTTCTTTAGCCGACGGTTCGTTTTTCTAGGGTTTTTTACGGTTAGGGTTCAGGGTCAAAGGTTATTTCGCACGAAATTTTCAAGATCAAAGGCGACTTCGTTTTAGAATTTTCCTGGTGCTAGCTGAGCCCTAGATGAAGCATGACTACATTTTTCAAGGCTGTTTAGCTTCAAAACAGCTTTAATTTTTGGCTTCAGCCTTATTTTCTATCAGAACTTGTCAGATGTACATAAGAAACATGAGATGGTTTGATAAAAGTTGTTACAATGGTGCTAAATCTTTTATACAAGCAAGTACACCATCTAGACATTTTATACTGCAGTCTGATGAGCGATTTTATTTGAAAAAAACCTTCCTATATCAAAATCATGGATTTTTTTTCGTTTTCAGAAATTTGAAGGCTTCACTATATGAAAGACATACATCTCACATATGAAATTACGAAATATTCGCTTGAACGCAGCATAAATGTCCTTTTCAAATTACAGTTACCTTGATTTTTATTAGATGCTAGCATATGTTTTTAGAAGGTAAAGGATATCTACGGTGCAGAGTCTGTGCAAACGGAATTCGCTAATAAAACCTTAGCTACTCTCTGGGAAAATCTTTGTAAAACTGCCGACTCAGACAAGGTAATTATCATGAAAACTTTTAAAAAAATCCCAATACTCGCATTTTGCAGGATCAATTGGTATCGATCGACGAATGGATCAAATTTTTGAAATTATCTATGAAGAATAATGAGATGAAATGGTTCACCGACTACGAGAAATTTATGTTTCAACTTTTCGATGTTTCTTGTGAGTTACCGTAATTACGGACTTCAGGTGCTATTTTCAGAATTGAGTGCTTAATGGTCAATATTAATTTTTTTCACAAAAAAAAGAAGAAATGTGACCTCACCTGAAAAAAGAGCTCTCTTTATGAACATGCTCAATTTCATCCTGAAATTTAATGCCGCTAATACCACACGAAAGCTTTTTTATAAACTTCTCTTTTTACAATTTTGAAAAAAAAGAAAGTAAATTTTAGCTTTGGAGTCTCATTGCAAATATATCTTAGCATAAAAAATGTCAAGCTTTTATTAGAGCGTATTAGCTTTGAGAGGGGAAGTTTTTCTAGTAAGGGTTTTACGTATGAGAAAATGACGTTCAGAAATTTTGCAGAGAAGCTTTGCATAAAGGATTTACTTTGAAAAAAACTAAGCTAGGGAATAAATCCTGGTTTTTTTTTCTAAGAATATGCCTAGTTTATGTAAACGACAAACCTCATTTCCCCGAAATTTCGTCAAAAATACAGAAAATTTAGAGGTTTGATCCAATCAGTCCCAGTCTTTCTAAGATAACTATTCTCCAAGGTTTGTGATATCTTACACTACAGTAACCTGGAGCTAAACAATAAGCTGTTTCCACTTCTTTGACAATTTTTTACCTCACTTTCAGCAACACTGGTTTATAATCAGAGAAGAAGTAACGATTGAAATTGGGTTAGAGTTATGATTTCAAGCAATTGGTAATTCTGTACCTTAAATGGTGAGACACTCAACTAGGCTTTCTGGAAAATTTATGACTAGTTGGGGCAGGAATTAAGGAAGACATTTTTTCAATGTCTACAAATTTCGCTCTAAATTATCGCGTTTTTAAGTTGTCCAGCTAATTCGTGTGCGACTTGGTTTAAAAAAGTACTTTTTTCTCTTTTTTCTCTTTTGTTTTATCTCGTACATTCTCCTTCTTTTTTCGAGGAAATAGCAAATACATTAGCAATGGCTAGGCTTGCTTTCTTGTCAGCTTCAGACGACCAAAAAACTCCTCTTCAGAAAGTTTTTTGCCAGAAGCCAGCTCATAACTATGGTGGAAGTTTGTGAATAATGCAATTTTCCGGAGGCCTGCCATGTACATAACATCATTTACTTCACATCCCCCTTTTGTTTTACCTCTTCCGGGCAGAAAAACGGCGCTCAAAAAGAAGAAAAAAAGAACTTTTGGAAAGCGTGCATAGTTTAAGCTAATGACTCATTCTGCGATGACAGACAAAGGATTCTAACAATTTTCGAGTTTTTGCCATCGAAGTGCGCATTCATGCAGCGCTGGACATGGGCAGCTCTGAGGCTCAAAAAATAAAACAGGGAGTCAGTCATCTGTTGAACGTAGTTATTTGCACGCTAGGAAGGAGCAGATAAAATGCGAGATGCTCTAAAAAATGAATTTGCTAGTCACTACCTAAGCAATTTAAAAACTGAGGTAAAAAGTAATATGGCGAGGTTTTTCGTCTGTAACTCAAAGGGTGGTGCTCCACATGAATTGTAACACAGAAAAGAAAATCCGAAACTTTGCAAGAATGAGTGAAATCAAGAAATTTTGTTTTTATCTGATAGACTAGAATATTCTGTAGAAGATCCTCTAGATTACTTTCAAGATAGCCGTTTCTGCTTTCGGTAAAATTTTTTCTTTACCAAGTATCTTCCAAAAATTCTTCTCATTGCGAGTAATTTTCTTGACGAATGTTGTCCCAGGCTCTCACCAGATCTTCTTTTTATGAATCAAGTGCGTGGATTTAGAGGAGCAGACTTTTTGCTCATTGTCAGATAGACCAGGAGAAGAGTTAGTGGGGTTTGGATTAGGCGAGTTGAAAGGCTAAACATTATTTGCTAAACTGTGCAAAAAACGATTTCACACCACTGCAATATTTTCTTTTCGCTGTGAACTGGCGTTAGGTTCCGCTAGAAAAAATTTCCAAACAGCGTCCATGGTGTTTGCTTTGAATCAAGAAAGTACTACAGCCTCAAATTGCTTCCGATGCTTTTTTTGAAACCTTGAAAAACTGCGATTTGCTTAGTCGTAGCGACTGCGGTCAATTAACCTCTAGATTAGATCAAATCTAACTGAGAACCGAAGTCAGAAGTGATCACTATGGTACAAAAGAATACGGAAGTGATGGTTATCGTTGGAATATGGCATGAAGTAGACCAAAAATGGATTTTTTGCAGCCCGCTGAACTTTATGTGCACCGCATTTGAAGAAACAATGTAGCCCTTCCAGCAAACCCAGTCTTGACTCCACGAATTTTCCCTTTGGTCTATTAGGGAGAGAAAAACCTGCTCTTTCAGTCCATGTTACTTGATTTACCAGAAGGGGATCTGATGAGAGTTGCGGACGAACTTCCTCAAAACCCATTACGCAATTGTGAAAATTAGAGAACAATTTCTTTTACCAAAGCCATAGACATTTCGGGATTCTATAGGATTCTATACAAAATTTTCGTTTGTCAGAAGGCGGAAGTCTGTGGTCTCATATATTTTTAGTAAGGAAAAGGGAATTTGTTGGTGTCACACTTCATTTGGATTCCTTGGATTAGGCAAAGACGACGGACCTCTATGGCTTTCACTAACAATGAGAAAAAAATGTAATACATGAAAAACCTGCGCCTTTTCCAGGGTTCTCAGTTTGCATTTCTCAGACCTGAAACAAATCTTCTTCTTCTAGATTTCATAAGGGAAGAGCTTTCTGATATGAATCCTATGAATCATCCAACAGGCCACAAAATCTCGCTTTCAAGGTATTTTAAAGGCAGGTCCAACCAAAATTTCGCCTTCCATGTTTTTGCCACTCTGGAGCCATTCCGTGGCTTTGATTGAAGTTTTGAAGCTTAAAACATGCAACCCCGAAAAACCGATTCTGTGAACCCCCATCTAGAAGACACAAGCGATTTGAAGTACCAGGGTGGGCGGAGCTTGATAGGTTGGGCGTGGCTTGATAGCGCTTTCGTGGGTTCCAAGTTTACTATCTCCGTTCAAAGACAACATTGGAGGACCGGACAAACGCAGTTGCTCCTCTCTTGGGGCCTACTTTTGCCTGGACCCTTGTAGAGGAACGAACGCCTCAACTAGGCATCGCCTTCGCGGGCTGCTGGCCCTTTCGTCCTACTGTTATGCATCGTGTTGGGACCAGTGGTCCGCGGGGGCGGTGCCTAATTGAAGTATTCGTTCCTCCACCCCCTGGACCCTACTCTCAATATGGTCTCACAAAAAGTGCCAAAATCGGCCTCACGACATATATCCCCCCAAAAATGGATATCAAGGTTCCATCGAGTGCACAGCACATTCGGATTCCTTACTATCAAATCTTTCAAAGGAGGGTCGGCTGGCAAATTGTTACCCATTTGGCAGATCATAAATAATGAGGTATGACTTTTTTTGCACAGCTTCTGGTAGTTAGGTGAGGTACTGTAATAAAACTCACGTTGGTCTGTAGCGCTAAGAAAAGGTGCCATACTGTAATTTACATACATTTCATAGTTTGTGGTACCAAAGCTACACAACAATCAAGAAAGGAGCACACCAAAGAAATATTCCACCAAGATTTAAACCGTACTTCTCATTATAATTTTGAGCAAACTGTTCTATTGCTTTTTGAACATCCAGAAAAGTTCAACGAAATCAGTGGAACTTTGAGTTTTGCTGTCAGCATTGCAAAGTCCAGTAGCTGTATTTTTGTTTGAGTGAGTGACATTTCCCTTGCATCCAAGATGGAAACAAAAGGAGAGGGAGATGAGAAGCTTCTATGAAGTCCCAAATTCTGTGGGGATGACGAATCCTATATTTTTTGAAAAAACCTCCAGCAATGGTTTCATAGCATGGGGAACGCTCGGATGTTCACCTCTTGAGTGGCTTGTAATATGTTAGTTCTAAGGAGGACCAAAACGATATTTGAAAGAATTAATCATTAAAAAATATAGAAACATTGATCTGCAAATTTTTATGTAGAACAGTCTGCGAAAAAAAGTTTAAAAAATGTCTGCTTTTTTACTTTGTGTTCAATCATCAAGCATGTTTTCCGAAGTTGCCAGCAGTTGCGTTTTTTAACATAATTGATATTTTTTCCAAAATCTGAGAACAAACGGCTCGATGGGGGAGTACTTATTGGCATCAAAGAAACAACCGCGCGACTGATATAAATTTCTTATTTTACTATCGTACTATATTTGTTGTAATTCGAATTTCCTATCCTATTCGTAAACATTGTCCGAAATTTTTTGAAGTCATTTACACCAATGAAGTTTCCAATTTGTTTTCATGATCGTTTTATATTGAAAGCCTTTCAGTTTACATATAATTTCCTCATAGACGAACAATCAAATATCTATGCAAATTTTTACTGGTGCACCAGAAAAATCTTTTCGGAAGCCTTTTTCTGCAATTTTTGCTTTCGGATCTGGATCACTACAATATGTAAGGTTCCTGAATTTCAAGCTGTCGCACGAGCTATTGTTTTTCAGGCGATGGCGCACTGGATATAGAAGAGTATATCGACGGCATGAATGTGTATGGAGTGAGACGTCCGGAGGCTAAAGAAGCTTTTCAGAAATTTGCACTGGTGCGTTTCCACGCATCCTATGCATATTTTAGCAAAATCTCCACTTGCTTTTTGTAAAAATCAGAAAAGAATGTTTTTTAACAAGAAGATATTAAGGTCGGATGCTGAAAATTGAGAATATCTGCCAGTGCTTTTGAAATATGACACTCCGAGAGCTTTTAGTGGAAAAAGCTAGTGTATTAGCCATATGGCTAATATTCCAATTCTTCATATGCCTCAGCTCAAGTCACACCATCAAAATATCAAAAGGAAATGGTTCTCTTTGGGGGGAAATCACTTGGTACGGGCCTTGTGATTGAGATTGTAATTTTTTGTATAGCAAGAAATCTTTCTTGGTACTACGTCTTCGATTGAAAGAAAAAAGTGATTTTGCACTAGATACTCTATTTTGATCACATAAGAAAAGGCATTGGCTCGAAATCTTATTTAAAAAGAGTACAAGTTAAAAAGGCGGCCAGAATAGGAAGCAGACCATCTTAAGAAAAAGTGGAAGATCAGAGATGATCAAGTAAATCTCTTTTTTTGTGTTTTCGCTTCTTCACCCTGTTCAGAATAGAACCAATTTGTCAAATTGTTAAGGATATCCACATGAAGTGGCCGAAAACTACAGTAAATTTTATCGCCTTCCTCTATTTTTCTGAGAGATTACTACAGATAAAGTATGCCTACAAGAGGTATTTTTTGGTCATCTGGATATAAACTGCTTCCAAAAACTTTAAAAATTAAATGCAGTGTGGTCCTTCCATGCTACGTCGCGAAAGAAGATCTAGAATTGGTGTTAAGTGACTTGCAGAAAGAGTACTGCAAAGTAAAATTATATTGGGTGTCCAAGAGGGTGTACCCTTTGATTCAACTGGCTTGGCGCATGGAAGGCGGGGCTTCCTGACCTATTTAAGGTCTAGGTAATGATCAGAAAGCACATGCATAGTGCAGAGATGGAGAGATTATCCCTCTTGTCACAATGTCTATCACGGACTTTCAGGCACCATTGTAGAAGTGGCACTTGTACATAATTATGGTATAACAATAAATCACCAACCGGTCTTCATTGCCGTAGGATTACTTTAGGAGCCTTCAGCACATAGCGCCATTGTGATTTGACTGCCATTTTAAAAAATCCGAAAAGATCGAAAACTTCTTCTAGCTTTAGGTTGAAGCTTTTCGAGTGAGGTATTCATGATTATGAGTAACATTTAATGTAGCTATTGCGGTACACCGCACGACTTTCTGACGAGGGATTACAAAAAAGGGCAATTTCACACTCAGAGTGAACTTAATGCGGCCTGGACTCAGCATACCTTAGCTGCGCTCGATTGCCCTACACAGCAAAAGCAAACCCCGAACCCTTGGATGTTACTCACAACCACCTTCACCGCGTCCACCCGCGGCCACCAGCACTAAATACTCATAAATCACGCGCGACCAGCTTAAATAAACTTATTAAACAACAAGATATAAAAATGCACAACAAAACTAGAACTATGAAACTTTTAAAATAGGCTGAGTGACTAAGATAATAACACGTGAAGAGCCTGCTGCCGATGCATTACAGGCTCAATCAACGTAGAAGAAACTGGCTTCCTCCGAGAGGGTCTGTCGCTAGAAGCCCTGGTCCAAATGGAACGACGCAATCCCAGCTCCATTTCCGCATCGTTGTTCGTCTTTAATACAGAGAGCCTTTCTGCGCTTTCGCGCGTCCAATACAAAAACCTCCAAAAGGTCGACCGCTCAACATGAGATCCTCTCCTGCGAGAGCTTTGAAAACGGTACCAGGTGTGATAACAAAAACATTCAACAGAAACGAAAACTTCTCTCGCGCTGTTTCATATACGCCGCTACTTGCCTGCGTTCCCAGCCGGAGTGGTCCTGCAGCGACTACAAAAGGCGCGACTGGTAACGCGCCATACAGCGCTCCCGGCACCAGTCGAGGCTCTACATCGCGGAGAGTATGATGTGGCTTCTCTGAGTGTCGCACTCAGAGAAGCCACATCAATCTACTTAGTGTAAACGTTTTTAGAACTTTAGAAATTTCATATTTGATTTTGGAAGGAAAATTTGGTCCGAGAATAAAAATTCCTCATTATGTTTATGATAACCCCAGTAATGAAAAGCAAACGATGAATCGTTTTACGCGGTGTTAACAAGATGAAGCCATCTTTTCAACATTCAAAAGATTTGCATAAAAACTCTCCTCATTTCTTCTACTTCCCTACTTTGAAAAATTTGTAAAACACCACATACTTCCACTTTAAATATAGATTATACTAAAGTTGAAATGATTTCAAAAAAAATGTAAATAACAAAATTTGAAAGACAAACGTAAATGGTCTTCAGAGAAATTATCTCAACATCATTATTCTTATTTCCAACTAATTCTTTTCAGGATGCAAACGGAAAGTATGTTCCACGTGTCAGCAAAGAAATGTGGTCCCGTCACTTTCACGATCTTTTCTATTCCAGCGACAAGAATGCACCCGGAAATCACTTGTTTGGTGTTTGTGAATTTTGAAAAAGAATTGAAAATTCTGTGCTTTAGATTACCCTAACAGTTGTTTCTTCATTCGTCGTGATTCTGTTTCTTAAAGTATTGAGAGTAGTTATTGTCATATATTCATTATTAATTATACATGTGACAGCAATAAAGTTAACCGGATCGTTAAAAAAAAGAAAAAAGCACTGTACAAAGGCAATGATATAATCATCAACATATATATCACATACAATTGAATTTTTTTGGCAAAGATCATCTCCTGACGGGGGTTTCGCAGTGAAAGTTTGGCTTGAAAGATGCAACAAATAAATGTAAGTACACATGGGCGAAAGGCTGGGTCAAAGGCACTGCCAAGCAGTTCATTTGGCTAGAATTATTCTAAAATAATACGTACAATTTATACCGGTAATCGATGAGGATTTGGCAAGGAAAAGCTGGGCTCGAGAAACAATAAATGCCTAAGAAATATCACCAGTATTCAAAAAATTCCTTTTCCTATTTTTTCTTAGGAGTTCTGGCTACGGTAATTGAACAACAGAGTAAAGGAATGAAACATTTGGTACAGATCACAATGAAAACGAAGAGAAGACAGGCGAAGATGAGAATTTCGACGGCCATCGTGGCAAATTCGACGGGGGAAGAGATGCCATTGAGCCATTGTCGGGGGTCCAACGACGTCAAAAATGACTCGACCCCTCTCTCGTTGCATCTGGAAAAGGAAAAAGTCAAACAAACGGTGAGGCAGTGAAAAACTTTTGTGGGGGGGGGGAGGATAAAAAACTTCAGATAAAGTCGGTGAGATCTTTCAAGCTCACCAAAAGCTTGCAAGTTTAGAATCTTCAAAGAACCCTACGAATTTTTTAATATGACTAGAGTTCTAAGATTTTACGATAGCACTTTAGTTAGAACACGGTGGACCTGGTAGCGGTTTTAGGATTTTTTTAGGGGAGGGCCAATAATTATTGATGAAGTAACAGAATTTATAAGAAGTTTTTCAAATTTGCCACAAGCTTGAGATTCTGCGAACTGTTCAAGAATGTGCTCCTAAATTCTTATGAAACTAATTTGTTTCAAAAAAATAAGGGATATTCCGATTACTTACAAATTGAAAATGAACTCGCGTAATTCTCAAAAAATATTTTCGCCCCCTTCCCCCGCCTCCCCCTTTTTTTTCTTTGGACCTATTCTTTGAGAATGAATGTCGAACTTACCCAGCACACTCGCCTTTGCCGCTTTGCCATCTGTGAGCAACGCGATAGCTGTTGAGTCGTTGTGCTTCATACCTAAAATTTTGGAATGTTTAATTTTTCCCAGTGTCCAAAAGACAATCGTTTAAAATTTACTTACCTGAACCATTTACACAACTCTCCTTCCAGATCTCCTGATGGATGGAAACACACGTATCTACTGCTATTTACTGATGAAGGTATAGAAATGATAGATCTATAGTCGCGAAGTTTCGAACCTTCCACTAAAATAAAATTTGATTTATGCAGAAATAGGTCGAAAACAGTATCATACCCTGCACAGAAAAAGCCATATCGATCTGATCTTTCTTCTCTGAAGAAAAAATATTTCCAATCAATGTACCTTTCGTTCCCTGAAATAAACACATTTTTCCCCTATTCGAAGAAGTTGACGGTCTCGAGAAGAACTTACGAGAAAAGAGATGTTTAGATAGCGATTACTGTCGCGATCAACTTGTATGATTCCATCGAAAGATTCCATTTGAGAAATGTGACGCAGCATGTGTGGTCGAGTCTCCGAGGTCATGTAAACCTGAAAAATTTGCACCACTGCATTTTTTAAGTGGTAGATCAAACGTCTGCTTACCGTAATGCTGGTCCCCTCAGCATGCTCTACTCGTACGTCTCGACCTTGATACACAGCCGTTTCGATCCAAGGATCACTTGTTAGTGCTCTACCTACAGAGGATAAAAAAACCTATGTAGAAATCTAAGAGAAAAATTTTGCTATCCTACCCAAGTCAAAGCTCTCCACGACGTCTTCTCCAGAGACGAGTACCATTTGTTCTCCATTTATGGTAGATGTATAATCTTGTTGCTTACAATCAGCTACATTCACGTGCTGAAATTATAACCCATATCTAGTTATTTATTCGAATTTGAATTCGTTGCACTAAAGCCACAAAAGTAAAACAATAAAATTTACTCCATGAATCAGCTTAATCGTGAAATTTCTGGGGAAGCGAATTTCACTGCAAATCAGAAAAAAGTCTTATTCGGGATATTGAATTCGGGACTTAAAATATGCGTGAAGTTTACCGAAGAATTCTGTAGATTTCAATCATATTGAAGCCTGATATGTGTAGTTGCACACTATCTCTGCATCATGCGGCAAGATTTTCCTCGACTATTGCAAAAAATTGGGAAACCGCTTTTCGGTCTCCTTCCATGATTCGAATTTTTCACGAAAACATAACACTGAATGAAGGCTTTCACAAACGTATGCGAAATAGCTAATGATATTCAAAACAGACGTGGTATGTGAATAGCTCCGCAATCGCACACATAAATTCTAGAATGACTCGATCGCTTCTTATTGTTAAAGCTAGGCGTTGTCTGTTGCCCCAAATCATTCTACTCGCATAATTACCTAGTCTTTTGAGAAAATAAAAATCACAATGAATTGGGATTGTATGGTCTGCGAATCTTCTAGAGTCGTTGCACCATGTATGACCCCCCTGGCAGAGACAAACTGATCTTTTTTTCACGATTGTACAGCCATAAAACAGCTATTTTTGGATATCTAAGTAATTTTATAGCTTTGGTTCTGCACCCCCTTGCTCTTGTAGCTATGGGAAAAACCAGTAAATGTCCACTCAATACTGAGTAAAGTGACCTAATGCAGCTCAAATTAGTCTTGCGTGGTTTATCAAGAGCTTTTGAAGCTCTGGGGTGGACAAAAAAATCAATGATTTCAGTTTTTTTCCTAAATGGAGTTACTTGCAACATTCCAAGATAGGGTAAAAAATGGAGGGGAAAACCTTTTGAAGGACCACGATAGCCATTTAATGATCAAAAATGAAATTTTGCAAGCTTCCAGAATTTTTTTGATCTCAGTTCCTCACAAAACTCACATGCGCTTGCTTGATCTTCACATTTCCATTCCTAATATCCCATCGTCCTTCAGAGAATCTCATCCATCCTAATTTCTCCAAGTTACTTTCTCCAACTTCATTGATAGGCACATAGCCTCGAATCTCATGGGTCCCTGAAGTATGAAAATTATAAATTGGATACTCTGTGGAGGAAAACAGTGAGTCACAAAATCCCATGGTTTTTCTTTGAGTTTGAATGATTGCATTTTCTGAGTCAGGTGATTATCCTCGGATTCTATTCAAATCTACTTCAAAGGAGCAGGAATTCTTTCCAGGAAGAATTTATGGGCTTAAATGCTGAGCCACAACCTTGAAGATTTTTCGGCAGCTTTCCTCCTCCCCCCCAAATAAAAAACAAGGAAGAGGGAGATTACCTTCTCTGACGAAGTACATCCCTGGCTGAAGCTCTCTGTTTGGTCGGCTGCCTGTCACAACCATTTCAATTTTATTCCTTCCATTGAAGTCGAATTTTGAAAGCCCTCTATTCAAGGGCACCTCGACGACTTCCTCAGAAGCTTTACGCCAACGTTTGTTAAAGCGATCGTAGATGCTATACCTGTGAATGCAAATAACATTAGAAAAAGGTTCAAAACAAATGTGGCAACTTCATTCTCTTTAAGCTTACCGAAAAACGAGTATTGTAGCTGGTTGACCGATCTTGATCGCAGTGAAAATCCAGTCTTTGTAGGGTTCAATACGTAGTTCACAACATGTTTCACTTTTCTGTTCTCCTATGCATCCGACATTGGTTTGGACAGGGTGATAGGTGCGGTAGCAAAGTGCACCAGATGAGCAGTTTCTTGAAAAGGGATAAGTTTGGAAGTATAAATAAGAAAAAACACAATCACTAGCAAATAGTAGATTTTTGCTCTGTGGAGTACAAACAATGATTGTATGTTTAAAAGAATCTTTCAAAATCCTAAAACCAAGAAAAGAAGTAGATACGAATTTGGAGAAATTTAGAAGTTTTCCTGTTACCTTTTGTGCTAATTTTTGAACCAGCATGGAAGGAACTTTTCTGGACTAGGACATGCTTAAATGGTTTTTGACATCTCTTTGTAGGCAAAAAATGCCAAGACTTGACATTCTCAATTTTTCGTTTATCTAACGTCTTGAAATTTTCACAAATTTGACGAAGGTTTCTGTGATTTTTGTACTTACTTGTAATTATACTGCTCAATTTTGCACGGCGCATCACCTCCGGCACAGTCACAAATGCATGCCGATGTGATTTTCGGAATCCCAAACTGGTAGATTCCTGTAATTGTACTGTAGTCATACGGTAACTAAGCGAGATTTGATTACCTGAAACGGGGTGATGTTGTTCTAACCGTAAAAATTCCAAAGTGTGCAATATTGAGGAATCGCTGCCATTCATCTAAAAGATATGACTGAACTTACGAAATAAGGTATAGACAACTATAATATTTTATAAGTTAAAAAAGAAAAAGAGGAATATTCAGTAAAAAAAAGCAAATAAATTGTTGGTAAATTTTTAGAGGTAGACAACAAAATTCTTGCGGAAAAACAGAAGGCTCGTAGGACAACTATCAAAAATGGAGCATTAAACTTTTGTATTGAGTGATCCATGAACTTCAGTATAACTAAAAAAGCTTTGTTAATCTTCATGTCTAAAAATGCAGTAATTTAAATTGAAATTTTTACATGTTGCAGCAAATTTTTTCACTTGACACTTGAACACACGTCTACTTGAAAGCTTTCTTTTTGAAGATCAAACTTGTGGGACCGCTAATTTTGACCTATAGTCGTATTCGTTTGGAGATTTGTTTCACTGCTATGGCTGTTTTCTTTGCACTGTTTTTTTTCGTTGCTAATTTTCGAAATTTTGATTTATCAAGGAAAATTGGGCTACCTTCATTGTCATGCATGACAACTCATGCAAAGCCATCGATAATTGTACAGAACTATAGATCTTAGGCCTGCCCATGTTATCGTACTCACGAATCTATAAAAATTCATTACACGCGTGTCACTCGGCTATGACGGGGGTAAAAAAGGAGATTAAACCCTTTGACCCGATGTCACTCACCTCTCCTTCCATCACAGTACTTCTGGAGCAATGTGGAAGATCGTCGATGACCTTGGCTTCGCTTACCCAGGTGACGAGATAAAGGCACAGAATCAAACGCATCGTCACTCTGTGCCCTGAAAAAAAACGAAGTGAAAGAAGTGTGTTCGTGGGAGGTGTAGCGCTTATCTTGACACGAGCTCGAAAAGTTACGAAATGGCTTGGTGACAAGAATGCTGATGGATTTACGGTCACTGATAAGAGAATGCAAATTCTAAAGAAAGGAGGGGGGAAAGAGTACTTCGCGGTCACCGGACCACGGCCCTCAGCCTTGGCTCGTCGCTTTCACCCCGGCCGCGAAATTTGCATAACAACTCAATTAAACACTTAACCATCAACGGCTCTATCACTTGTCGTGCGACAGGCAAATACGAGGCGACGATAAGGACATCGAGAACTGTAAATTACGATGCCTTATAGGGCTGGAAGCTGGTAAAAGAATAAAATGCAAAATCCTTGAAAAATTCTGAGGAACGTGATGTTTCTGACGGAAATTCCTGTAGTTTACGGTAGGTTTTGATAAGAGTTCTGGTACATTTTGCTATTGCCTGATAAGGGTTGACTAAGCATAATGAGTAATATAAGAACAACCATAAAAGTTAATGCACAACCATAATTATCACAACTTGTTGATTTTCTGACTAAACAATCCCATAAAGTCCTCCTACCTACTTTTACAAGAGGAAGTGGATGACGAAGAAATAAGTCAAAGCAATAACAAGTCTTTGTGAAAAAACTATCTAGGATCCAGATTCTCTTACAAAATTGTGATTACCAGAGAGTTTTTACAAGCTCTTCAAAAATTCGTGTTTCCCGCCAAAACGTTAGATAATCCAGATTATGTAGATGGATGGGAACTCTTGTCGAAACTCTAATTGATCAAAGATGCCTATTTCAAGATGCCTGGATATTTCTTAGTGTCAGCCAAGTCCTCCTCCAAAGAGAAAAAACATTATCCATTGAGCCAAAAAAGGATTCCTTCAGAAAGTTCTAATGAAAATCCTTTTTTTCAAGTCCTTTAGGAAGTCTTTGAAAGTTTCGTCAAATCTTTCGAGAACAAAAAAAAATACGCGCTGAAAGCCTCAAAAAGCCGTTTAGCTCAAAATAATGGATTTTCTTCTAGAAACAGAGAACTTCCCACCCTTCCCTGCTTCCTCGCCCCCTCCTCTCTATGCATAATGATTGTTAAATTTAGAAACTGATGGAAACCTGAATTTCTCCAAGCTGTGCTGATTTTTTCTAAATATGATATAGTAAAGTTTTTCTTCTCCCTCATCCTAAAGGAAATTAGAGAGAGAGAAATTAGCGAGAGCAAAAACCCCAGATTCTTAAAAAGGATCCCGTTTAAATAAATTTCTTACACAGGATTGGAAGTTCTCACCTATATTTTTAAGGTACTGATTTTCAAAGCAGTAATCCAAAAGTCTCAAAATAGCCCAAGTGGATCTCCTTCATTCTAATTTTCAATAAGAAACCTTTATTTTAGATCACTAGATCATTTTCTTTTTCCTATTTCTGTACCTCCTCCCCACCCCACTACTTTCCTCTTTCCTTAACAATCCAAGATATGGAATGCCATAAACACTCTTATGTCTTGGCAATATTTCGCGCAACTGCTCGTGACCTCGGTCAGTGAGTTCCGAACATTGCTCCCCCTTTACCATGCAATAATGAGCTCTATGTAAACAATCTTACCTAGCACCAAAGTATCAAAGACAACCGAACAAATAGTTGAGTTGATAGTGCGGAACCGAGTAGACAACAATAATGATGACCCGAGCACATGGTAGCGAGTTGTACTCGTCGCCGCCCGTAAAAAAGGATTACGCTCAGAGCTGGGCATGACAGATTGGTATGTGGAGAAAAACAATCCCGGGAGATATGACAGCGTGTTTAGTAATGATGTAGTAGTATCAAAGTGCAAAAGAGAGCTGTTTCATTGCAAAATCGAGGGTGTTAAATCCCGCGCAAAAATGCTCGGATTATGGGATTTGCAGCTATCGTGCTAACAGTGCAAACTTTCCTTCCGATTATTGTATTACCGTATCAACTGTGACAGTTTCAGGGTACTTTTTTATATAACTTTGACAACGTCAAACCAATGTTCATAGCGAGTTAAATGATCTATTATAATAAACACTTTTCCTTAGATGTCCTTGACAGAATGAGCTCAACAGAAAAAAAAACCCTTGCATCATACTTTTTTTGAGACTCTTCACTCATTTATGAAAGAGAGGGCAGAGAATATATAGACAAAAAAAACAAAGAAAAGGGATATTATTGATTTGGGAATAGCCTCCAAAATCTTCACACTTTCGGCATCCATTTCACATTTTCTATTATTTCTGGGCGTTGAAGGACAGAGAGAGCTCAATTGAATCTTCCGAAAATAACAATTTTTATGGGCCTTAACAGTAAAGGTTTGGTCAATTTAGGCTGTGTAAAAGAACATGTATCGTCTCATCGAACAAGAAAAATTTGAAATTCAGATTCTTGCAAAATCAGTTTAAGTCAAATAAGTATCTCGATAGAATTAGATGTAAATGAAGCGAATGTCTAGTTTAGCAAAGTGTCACAAGTTCATATTGGGAAGAAACAGAACCCTTAAAGAGATGAGTTCAGGACGTACTGAATGTGGTTCCTGGAGATCTCTAGAAAATAGATGATGATATAGTCAAAGATCAAAAATGTGCATAAGTGTGAAGTAAGCTTACTGTTTTGAACATTAACATTTATGGTGATATTGTAGCTTTAGAGGTAGAAAATGGTTGTTTAAGTGTAAATGCTGACGATGAAGCAGATGAGAGAGTTGGGAATTTCGTTTTACAGCTCCAAAATAAAAAAAATTTGCAGGGTACTTGCAAATTTCCGAATCCTACTTGGTTGAATCCGAGTAATGGGTTGAATATGTGTTTGGTATATGTGCGTGCTAAGAGTTCCATAGTGTAGAAGAGGGTGTCGAGACGAGGTGGACCCTGTCGCCACCCGATGGTCAAGGGGTTTTGGCGCGATCCGAGTGTTTAGACAACACTTGATGCAACGCTCATGCACTGGCTATTGCATAATGCCGCCATGTTTCAGAGCTCTTCCAGGGCTCCGAACGCGGAGATTTTTCGCACTTTGGGAGGGATAAAAGGAAGGCTTGCGGGGGGGGGGGGTGTCAGGCAAACGGTATGGAAAGTCCGTTGTTAAAGAAACAAATGTGTTGTTTCATTTTGAATGAGGAAGTTTTGGCTCAACAGATGCACTTTTGAACAGTTAACATTACGATAGTTTGCTATTTTCAAATTTCCAAGACACCCAGAATTTTGAAGAGTACTTATTACAAAATATATTGTATAAAAGATGAAGAAAAAGAAGGAGAAAGGAAAAATTTCGAACGCTGATAGTATTTTCAAACAAAAATCTGACCTACTTTTCTCGGTAACTAGTTTGACTGATCTTAGAATTTCAGAATATATAAAATATTGTATCTGTCATATGAATCACGTCAATTACAAAAAATCTAAATTATGAATATTTCAAGAAAAATCGAAAATGTGCATAATTGCCAGATTGATTGTCGCGGGTGTAGAATAGGCGAAGTAGGCATTTTTCGATCCCGTTAGATTTGCGTGTGGAAAACTCCGCCCACGTGCGAGCTCCGCCCCTTACTCTTCCACACATGCTCTCAGGCATCACCATAGCTTTCCTCAAACTTGAAAAATATATTAGAAATTCGATTGTAGCTGCTCAAAAATCCCTGAAACCTTTTTCTGTCAAGCCTGTCACCTCCAAAGTTGTGAAAATTGATTAACCCTTCCCATTCTTGTTCAATGTACCGGTTTCTTTACTAGCCCTACTTTTTGCGAGCAAAAGCAGCCTTATAGATTAGATACTATTTACAGACTATTCTCACTTGACGACTAACTGCTTCACAAAAAGTATAAAATATGTTACTAAAGCTTGTTCTCAAGTGGTTAGAGAATTTTTTACAACTCATGATTGCAGAAAATTTCATGTTAGGTTTGGGGAAAAGTATAGAGTATTTTATAACTATAATCAAACATAATTTTCGTGAAATTTTGGTAGAGTAATAATTGGTATTTCAAGGTTTGAAAACGCTGCATTTATTTTGTCAAGCTGCTATTAGCTTGGGGCAAAAGTTATAGCAAACTAAATAGTTGGTGTTTTCTTCTAAAATATATTCAATTTTTTGGTGTTTTCTTCTAAAATATATTCAATTTTTTAATTTCGCATGAGTTACTAAAAGAACAAAAAAATCCCGCTTTCCCTATTGTTGGCGAAGGTTTTACAACCTAGCGGTTGTAATTGTGAGAAAAATTCGAGCTGATTGCATGTTTTTATGTTTCTACGGGAATTTATGATTTTCGAAACATAGAGAAATTACAATAAACATAAACAGCGATAAAACGAAAGCATATAATCAATACTAAGTGTTCAAAAAATCATAATCTATTGAAATAGTTTTTCAAAGTTATTTTCAGTATTTGAGCAAATCTTTCAAACAACATTTGGCAAATGACCCTACTTTCAGTTTAAAGTTTTTTTTTGATATTTATCTTCTTAGTTTTCAAGTAATAGGCTAGAGACAAATTAAGTCTACAGAAGTATTTTGACAGTGGCCGAAAATTTTGAAGAAAAAAATGTAGTCATTTGGTTTCTATTAAAAATTATTAGAATTCGAGCCTTGAGTGACACCTTTACGGAGAAACCTTGAGAGCATTATTTCGAAAGAGCAAAGCAAATGATACAACAGATTACAGCCCCTTTCCGAACCATACAAGAGGTAAGATCCAGGTCTCATACACATTCCAAACCATCTTATAGAAAGATAGGCATCTCTCGCATGGTACCGCGCTTCTTCAGCTAGGTACAGATGCATTAGCACTGGATTGAGACGAGACATTCGAGAGATAAGAGGCTAGTGTGTTTAGTGTAAGTGTGTTATGATTTTACAGCAGATATTTGTCACCAAAAGGGGGAGGGGTGACTAAGAGCCGGTCGAACGAGAAATGGAAGTGAAAGAGTGTGTGGGGAGGTGTCTCGGCAAAGATCGAGCCGTGCTGCGAAAAATGGCGGTGGCATAGAAGGCGCTGAAAGCACAGGGAATAGTGTTCTTTCGGCTGCGTAAGCCATAGTCCTCCCCTCGGCCTACAATACTCGGAACGAAAACGAATGGGAGCTGAGTAAGTGCTGGTGCCGTGATTGAAAGAGAGCAATATGTAGAAAGCCACCTGCGACACCCGATGCGATTCTGGACAGGGCGTGAAAGAACTGCGGGTATGAAAAATCACTACAGCTGCTTCGTGTTTCGATATTCGAAAGAAATATAGAACAGGGCCTCACACGAGCGGTTATGGGTTACTATGAGATTCGTTTTAGCCCCAAGCAAGAATTTCTTTGGAATGAGCAAAATAGTCATCACAGATGGAGTTTAGAAGCAAATTAAAGACTTCAGGCTCAGAAATGAAGAAAGTGAAGTGAAGGATTAGGACGGCTATAAAGTAGCCCCAAAAATCGATTATCGATCCGGAGCTGCCATTTGAGGTACGGTAGGTAAGCGAAAGTTCAAAGGTGGTGGGCACGCAATTGTGGAACCTGGGATTCTTGAGGGGACACTAATTAAGACGCCGCGAAGTTCGTATGATCATTCGTGGCCGAGAGCTTCAACTTCATACTCCGCCTCGGACCGTATCCCACAGTATTTCCGGACTGGTTGCTCGGAAGGATAACGGTTTGGGCGAGAGTTTGGGGTTGAATTTCAGACTGGAGCAAAAATCGTATTTCTATGATAGATTTGGGATATTCTTTTAATGAGGATTTTTCTGCTTGGTATAGTTGCTAGGTTGGAGAATTATTACTGCAGATTTTCGTACATTGAAATATTTGTGGGCGGAACTTTGGGCTGAAAATAGTACGATTTGTACTCGGACACAAAAACTCAATTTATGCTGGACTATAGGTCTAAGCAAGTGAAAGAATCTGAGTTACGCCTCAAGCGGGGCTGCTATATAAAGAAATTAACCAGGATTCAAACTTATTTGTGGAAATTTCCATATACATGGGCGGGGCTTTAAGTTGATAGTGCTTAGCTTGTACTGACTTGAAGCGAGTAGAATGAGGAAGAGGTCTTGTATATGAGGGGGGGGGCTGAAATTATGGCATTGAACAACTGATGACAGTAATCTCCTCCGAAGTGGATAACGCGCATATGCGCAAGGCCGGATACGCATGTGCGGCTAAACCCGGCTGTCAGCCCCCCCCCCCGTATCCGTACAATATGTGTACGTTCCAGCGGAAGTTTACAAGCCTAATTGGCACACATGTGCAGGGGCATCGTTATAGTTGTTTAGAGCTCGTATAACAAGCGATTTACAGCGCGAAACATATCAGAGAGGGTGTGAGGATTTATGAGGTTTTTGCGCGCAAAAAGATTTCTGGGGAGAGCTGGAGGGTAGGAAGCACCCAGAAAAAATGGGAAAGGTTCGTTGCTCAGCTTGAGGAGCCATAAGAATGGAAAACTGTTACGAATGTGTGTCGTAACAGTACAGAAGGGATCAGTCACACCTTCTTAGCAGCCAGACAGGCGTCAAACATTCTTATCAGCAACTCCGAACAGTCACGCATTATCACCCGGTAGCACAGTCCCCCCCCCCCTGTCCAAGCACTATCAGTCCGCGAAATCACTGTTTCGGTCGAAATGGAACTTCGCAGGAGGGAGGGGGGGTAGAACCTTGGCTGCGTTGTGCAATAAAATTTGCTCCTTATGCATGATAGATTTTATGCATACCGGCTACCATAAAAATTTTCCCAAATCGAGTTTTCGTTTGCTTTCTTCGTAATAGTCTTCCAAACTCTGAGAGATATGTTTACATTGAAATTCTTCATGTTTTACAATGTAACATAGATATAAATGTGAATCATTGTGTACAACTTTTAGTATTAAAAATCTTTGCTTTTTCCACCCAAAAAAATTCGTTTACGGATGGGGAAGGGGGGGGGGGGGAGGAGGTAGGAGAGCACACGAGAAAAACTACAGTAATTGATAAGTGCGCGCATGTCGTAATTTTTTGCGGGTAATTGTGATTTACGGGGTTGTAAGAAATTATACGCAGAATAATGGAACGCTACAGAAAACCATGTTCACAGTTTGACGAATTGATGCAAGGTGAAATCCTCTTGCGGAAATCCTTGAATTTAATCGCCTTTGAAAGTGAAAAATCTCCTTGCATAAGAGAATTGTGGAAACTGAGACAAATTTGACCACTTATAAAGAGTTTAACGAATAAATGAGCCAATTTAGGATTTCACCAATCCTCAGAGATTCGCGTGGACACTACGGAATGATGAGCGATGAATGGGATAATTGAGGTAGTGATTCCATTCGAAATCAGCGCAACGGAACGTGCGCGTTCGTGCAGTTTATGCCAATCTCCGGATGTGGTTCATAGTCAGAGTTCACCGGATCACTAGGGCTCAAACTGGTATTTAGCGACAATATGCAAGGGCAAACAAAAACAAAACAAAACCAATATTTTTGCGTAAATGTGTCAACATAAAATTATACATGCCTTTCCTTTCGGTTACGGCAAATACTCAGTCATACTCTTGAGCCTTCAAAATAATTCATTATTCCTTTCAAAATCACCTTGGCTATTACCAGAGCAGCATTATCGCTCAGGTGCCAAAAAAAATTCTGTTCAAAATGTCATTGTTTCTAAATATATAACGAATTTGTCCTTCAATCTCAACCGACTGTAGGGCCGGGCATACTTCACGCGATTTCAGTTGCGACGCGATTTGGCAATTCGCCAGAAGTTTCCAAATCCAACACTAACAAACTGCACATGTATAGTGTGTACTGTGTACTTAAGTGGTTTGATAAAATGCCTTATGTACATTTAAAATGTGCTTACAGCGAGTTATGAACAGTTGGAACATTGCCAAATCGCGTCGCGACTGAAATCGCGTGAAGTATGCCGGATTTTATCCTGAGGACCAGACCAACTTTGTTATTTTGTTGAAATTTTCAGTGTCTGATTTCTTGCTTCAAAAACCTTTCAGCTTCATTATGATGATTGCATACTATTTATAGAATGAAGTGAAGTAATAGAGCAAACACTTTCACTTTTTTTGAGAAAAGAGAGAAAAAACATGCTTAAGGCTGCTACCGTATTTGCGCTCTTTTCAGGATAGTGCTCTTTTCAAAACCACTTGACTTACCAATTTTTCATATGTTCAAAACTGCCCTTATAATAGATCTTTGCACTAAAATGTATATTATAGAAGGGAGGGTCGATTTCGAGAATGTGACAAGTTATTGAAACAAAGATTGTATTTTCAAAGCTTGCTGAATTTGAGAATTCTTGCTATATTGTTAAGTCTCTAGGCATTGTCATTACTTGTTCAACACTGTTGCCATTAGATTTGTGAGATTGCGTCAAAAATATGGCAAATTAGTTTGGGAAATGTTCAAAATCTTATAGGGAGTAAAATCGAGAAGCTGGCCAAAAGATGTGAAGATCACGCTTATTATATAAACTTCCGTTGGACAGAAAATTTCGCTCATTCAGAATGATCACTCGTAATAAAACAATTAGAACTAACTCTAAATCTACTGGACCTTTGCAACCAAAACTCCAAAAAATAGAATTTCGTTTTTCTTCAGCTACTGGGATAGACCACCGCAAATTTATGCTTCACGTACTACGATAAAAATAGAATCACTTTCTTTCTTCAAACTATAGCTAATCAAAAAGTATAGCCAGGATCAGAGTAGTTTATAATTTGGCAAGATTCCTGTGCGAGTGCGGGACTCGTGAGCCAATCTAATAACTATTAAATTAATTGATATTTTGAAGTGAGAATAACGAAAGGGAGCACTATGCGATTCGAGCCAATGTCTAGCTTTGTCACTCATCTGTTTGAAAGATTATCTCGCTCCTTACAGTCCTTTTCAAAATCTTACGAAAGAGTGCAGAACATGCCCATGTAATCTGAGCAAACACAAAATGGGGCAGGTACGATATTTACGTGGCCATCTCCACCACCACCCCGAAAGCAGTGTTTTTTCTCTGCTAAGCAAAAGTATGAGTAAACGCATAAAATAGGCCACAAAAAAGAAGAGTACATGGTCGTACATGAGGGAAGGCTGCCACACACGAACACAGAGTGCTGCTTCGTAACGTTTTCCTTACGCTACGCAAACGAGAATTCGGCCCAATTTCAACCAATTTCGGGTCGTTTTAAGTTCGTGGACCGATTAATACAGGCACACACGGCAACGGGCTCGCTCATGATGAAAGACTGCTATGCAAATAGACCCGGGACTCTAAATGGTTGGGGGAAAAACGACTAGGAGAGCTATGAGTAATGAAGTGCCTGAGCCCTAAGTGGGAGACATTTTATGTACCTTAACTCTGCGTAGGCTGAGCACGTTTCAGCTCCGCTGAGTGCTTTTAAGGAGAATTATTGTGCAAAGTGAGCCAGGAATTGATGCAGGATCAAAAAACGTTTGACGGTGCAGAGGTGAGGGTATCCGGGCAGGTTAAGTGAGATCAGGCTCTACGTGATATGTTGACAAGTGATAAACAAATATGATAAGCAAAGACTATGAAAGCTGCCCGTAGAGCCCAGGGCACGGGATCAGACTACAATCTCCCGTAGAATTTCAGAGTAAATAAATTATCTTAAAAATGGTCCTTAAACTAACTTATATGAATGATTAATCGGTTGCGTCTGCTCCCATAAATCTTAGTGTTCACAACAGAAGTCAACAAACTTGCAAAAAAGGTATAATTCACACACTTATATGTGACTTTTGAAGAGATTTCTAGAACTTTGCTGAGACGGAAAGTCTGGTAAAACTGCACTGTACGTATAGTGGTGCTGGCATGGAAAGTACAAATATTTATGTCAGTTTTTTTGTGAATTTTCTTTCGGACCCCCTGACACAGTGTAATCCATAAATTCTACTCAAAAGACCTTCTCAAAAGCTCACCGTAATAATCTTTGCGTACATGCAATTTGCATATAGTAGCCAATGCAATAAACTTTACTTTCATAGCACTTGAGGCTTTCTAGCCTGTGATCACTACAGCTTTTTGACCTGGCAGTTAAGAATTTTCTTCGTTGAGTTCTTCAAGTAATGACTGCAGAAGCTGTTGTACGACAACGTAACTTGTAAAGTTTTTGTTTTATGAAGTGGCGATTGCAAAGGAGGGAGGAGGGGTATCTAAGACTTTGCTGGATAGCAAAGATATATTTATCGTGAGCAGCTCACAGCGCGAGGTGGCATATGAGAAATTCAAAAACGAAGCCTCTCAACGTAAAATTACGTGATACCTTTTGTAGTGTTTGTAGATACTCTTCAAATGATATGCAACGAAAAAAAGTGGATTGAAGTAAAGAAAAGACAAGAATCAATCAAAGATTAAAAAGTGAAATGCGAAAAAGGGCTGTTGTTATATCATCAGAGCCGTAACAAAACATAGCGGACGAAACTTGAGTTAAGGTGAGTGCTCGTAGGTAGAGCTTTTTCTAAACAATAGATTTATTAGAAAGTGAAAAATTTACGTGAGAAAAGAGGAGAATTACGAAGATTTATGACTTTGTCTGGTCCCGCGCAACCTCAAGGTGCTCTCAGGTTGCGCAGCACCCAACCCAAAATTGAAGTCACTTACAACTCCTCTCGTTCACATAATTTTTTCATAAATTTTCGTACTTTTCTTTTGATCATCGCCGCGAATTTACGCACCAAATTTGGTAATTCAATATTGCTTACTCGCTGTAAACAAACAGTTGTTTATGTTTTTGTGCATAAAAACTATGTTTTGACACGCTGAAATTGTGTGCACAGAGGTTTATTCGCTACTAGTGTTTCAACGTGCTGCTTTATCTGTAAGCGATAAAATTACGTCAGAACTTCAAATTGGCTTGCTAAAATCTTCGATGAAGCGCTGCTCGCGAGCCAGGGTCCCTGGCTTCGATAATCCCTGGCCCACGGATTATCGAAAAAATCAAAATCTTCAGATCCCGTTTCTTCTGTCGAAAACATGCTCAGCAGTATGGTGTATATCTTCAGTACATTTTTGCAGCGTTTTCATCGATTTTTCAGGAAGATAAATGGATTTAGAAATGTGAGGTGAACCCCTGGGGATCCTCTGGGGATCACACAAAATGGCAAAAAACTAGTCTTGTATGGCAGTAACCTGGCATCCGTTATGCGCAGGTATCAGTGTATGAGAAACTTTGTAGGCAAGATAGAGAACGAAGGAGAAGGATACGTAGACTAGCGAGATATGACGCTTCCCCTCTCAGATCCCCTCCCCTCCCCGCGGGGATGTACGTGCATACGGGCCTAAGAGTTAGAGTTGTGTTTTTTGATACTCCATCCGGTTCCCGTTTGGAAATTTAGCGAGTTCCCCTTTGCTTTCCCTTTAGAAAACGACATCTAGCTTGTGAAAGCGCTATCTCTGCTGAGCCCTGATCCTGAGCCAATCCGTATTGTCACTTTATCTTCATTCGTTTTCGTTGAAAAAGACTAAAAGTGGTCTGGACTACTTATCTCTAGCGTTTCCTAGCTTGAATATGAGAGTGAACTAAAAAATGGGTCTTCCAGTACTCTTCTTGCGTCGATGCGTCTACAAGGGGAGGACCGGACCTACTAATGAGTGTTGGTGCGAGCACAAATAATGAACCTTCAACTCAACAGCGTGCAGTGGATAGTGATAGACGTCTTTTACGTTATTACAGGCTTAGATCAACCAAAAGCAATTCCATACCGTAATTTGTACATACAATGAACAAAGTTACACTGTACCCTTTGATTCAACTGGCTTGGCGACTGAAAGGCGGGGCTTAATGACCTAGTTAAGGCTAGATAATGATCAGAAAGCATACGCGCGAGAGAGATGCAGACTGCGTCGCGGGCGCGAGCGGCCTTAATAACGTCACAAAGCCCGCCTCCCAGCCACCAAGCCAGTTGAATCAAAGATTACATAGGTAAACGGGCAGCAAAGCTGATTTTCTTTTCGTAGAATGAGCAATCACGCACATTGCAATAGCATGCTAGCTCATTCAAAAATACGATTTTTTCACTTTATTGTATTTTTGCGTTATCAGCTCAAAAAGGTGAAGTTTTAGTGCGATTTCTTATAGTAGTCAACATAGCAGCTACCAGTTGAACTTTTCTGGAAAATCACCATAAGTTTGCCGTAGGATTTTTTAGCGAATAAATTTTCAGAGCGCACTTTATCCTTAGAACCAGCAGTCGTGTTGATGGCCAGCAAAATTCCAGCTTTCTCGGTCATTCAAGGTATTCATTAGCGTAATTTGTGTTCTCATCTACATGAAATTCTCTCAAGGGTTTTAGCCGCATACTTACACAGGATTGTTAGTGTTCTGCTCCGCTCTGGATCTATTCCAAGACCGCCATCCTTTTCAAATGCAATGTCTTTGTTGGTATCCGTGAAAGACAAAGATCAAAGAGACTTTTACGACTAAGGGAGAACTTCGATGGACAACCCTGGATAAATAGTTTGTGTTAGGAGCAACACATGCTTAGCTAATTTCTCTTGAAGAGTCTTGAAAGAGTTATCCATTTTACAGCAGTATATCAAACTTCAAAGAATTGACTGCTAAAACAAAGTATTCACACTTACATACTGCTAATGTGAATATTCCTAGTCTTGTGTATTGAATTCTACAAGTACATGAAAGAGTAACGAGTGAAGTGCAATGTATCTCAGGTCGACATCCAAACTGTAGGGATTAACCAAAAAGAAATCAAGAAAAACCGCAGAGCGAAGCGAGATTACAAAGCGATAGCAAATGAGCGATAATTACCCGATCTCGGATATTTCTTACAATAGCTCGCTAATTTCGCGAATTATTATTCGCAGGTTTCGATGTGCTACTTGATAGCAAAGCACTTTGAGGTGAATAAAACATTGACTGAAAATGTAAAATCCGAGAAAATGATGTTGATCTGTGAGCAGACACCAATTTTTTCATGCCGCGATTTGCGAAATGAAAACACTTTCCTACGAGAATTTGAACTTACGGGCTGGACTTCGAGAATTGAACTGTTGGATAAACGCTTATTCTTGGCTTAGCATTGAAGAAATATAAATCTGTAGGGAATACTAATGGTCGAAAAAATTGCAAAGAGACCTTCGCATCTACTTTAGGCGCATTTTTCGTCGAAATGCGAGTTCTAAAAAATCGCTTTTTGAGTAAACTTCATCGACCTTGGTCGTGCTAACTCGGATGGTGATCTTCGTGAGAATTGTACATACAGCAGGTTGCCTGCTTATGGTGTGAAACAATGATGGGATAGAAAAAATTCTTTTCAAATTCAAATACTTACAACTTGAGTTGACAACGTTTTTGATGAGAGCTTTTTTCCGCATCATGCTTCGAATAATCGGATAGAATTTTTAGCAACACTTTACTTTTACCTCCAAACTCAGCTTTTCATAGTGGGAAGACTTTCTAGACAGGAAATTTTTGGTTTTTCTCAAAATTGCTTTTTCTCGGTAACCATTTTGAGGCATAAACAAATAAAGCTAGCGGCTGAAAAAATCATAATGTAGCGTATGAAAATTTGAGTTTAAGTTCAAGCTCATTTATCAATAGTTTCTATTTGAGACCAAGAAATATGTTGAAGTTATTTTCCATAAGACTTAAGTCTT
>CATQJL010000316.1:67109493-67162102 GCA_958299035.1 Cylicocyclus nassatus
ACGTCTTCAAAGCAACGCAGCCAAACCGCGAAAGGACTTGGATCAGTGTTTGCCCCCGTGAAATAAGGGACGTCCGGCAAGCGCATCCCCTCCGGAACGTGAGGGGCTGTAGGGAGTTGGTCGATGACCCACAGTAGTGATTGATTCGTTGAAGCCGTTTAACAAAGACTGATGCGTGTCTCCCTGCTTTGCTAAGGCGGACGTCGACGCTCTGGAGTCCTTCTAAGCCTCACTAATCGCCTGGGCGGTGGCGTCGCGTAGCATCTTGGCGTCACGTCCAAGCACGAATACGTCGTCGCTCACATCGGATAACGAGGCCGTAACCGCACTGGCAAAGTTGCCAGAAGCTTTTGACGATGTCGGAGACTCTGCCCTAGGATTGTACGTACGAGCACGAGTAGTCGGAGGACCCATACGATCTGAAAGAATAAATTTCAGATGTCTATGTCAGGCGCTGGAAGAAATCGGAATTGGTGTCAACGCGAACGAAGAGACAAGGGATGCTTGTGGAGGCTTGAGAGCCTGGATCAGAGAGGACTAAACCGGCGCTCGATGGGAACGATTGAGATTGATATGAAGTGTGGAGTCTCCGGCTGGAGGCGAAGCCTTGGGTGAAAAACCACAAGTATGCGAAGATTGCCGCCAGCTGCAGGCTATCCGCGCGAAGGGCAGATGGTCAACTTTTTGTGCCGAATGCATGTCTCATGGCGTGAGCGCCAAAAGGCAAAGAAACCCTTAGCTACTTCAGTTGCGGAAATAGGTTTTCTTTTGCGCAAGTGATGGTTACTCTTAGTGAATAAGGCAAACGTTCTTGAGGTGATCTATAATACTAACAATAGACTAGAACGTCTGTATCGAGGTCTTTTTGTAATTCGGCACGGGAATGGGGCGAGCATCAGTGTACCTGCGTTGTGCTACCCTTGTGGTATGGCCTCGTTGGATTTCAGAGGAATTGACGATTTAGTGCAAGTACGGAATGCAACTAGAATATGAATTCTGTTTGTTCATGTTGTAGCTAACTGATGTGTTTTGATGATATTTGATGACGATTGGTTCAACAGACGCACTCGGCGCACCCGGAAGACTATGGAGTTTATCTGTGCAAAAATTAAGAGAGTGGAGGTTAGATTTCGGTGTGTAACTAGGTGAATTGGCTGAAAGTCGCAAACGGGGCATAATTGTCCTTCCTGGTATCGTAAGCCAGGAGAATATTAGTACTACAAGTGAAATCGGAGGAGCTAAAAGATTGCCTGCCCGGGCATTCATATAGGGATCTTTGGATCTTGATGAACTGTACCGCCGCCGTTTTTGGTCCCTAATCTCCTCCGCACACACTCAGATAATCGCCGGGGCAAGCGATGCGCAAACTCGTGCTTTTCCGCTTTTCTGCAAGCGGTCAACAGAATTTTGGGGCATGGCCAAACCTTCAGCGGGCGGCACTTCCTTTACGGTCGCATATTCTGCCAGCGGGCAGCAATACAGAATTTTCTGCAGGCGCTCGTCAAATAATCTCTTTCAGCAAACGCTGGCCGAACTTTCAGCAGCCGCTAGGACTCTTTTTACGCAGTTTCGGGCTTACGTCGAACCAGGTAAGAATCTGTGTGGCAGAGGCGTCACCGTTGGTTCAATTACTCAAGTTTGAGGTACTTTCTCTCAGCGGAAAGTACCCCGTGGCTGCGCGGTCCTCCACAAAGAACCGTGCGGCCCTTTGAAAATATTTTTTTGAAAATTTTGCTTCTCGCGGAAAGTCCGTGAGAATGCGGCCACAGCGCCGCAGCTAATCTATAAGGAAACCGCGATTGTTCTCCAAGCATTCGTTTGAAATTTCGCTTAAATTCTTCCAAATGTCTGCAAGCGACCGCTAGAAATCAGCGAACTATACTATTCCGGTGCCCGCCCGCCCATACATCGCATGGCCGCCTGCCCTCGGCGATTATCTGAACAATGCACGACGTCAAGGCTCTAAGTCAAATCGCGGTAGTCCCCTCAAAAATATGCAGCTCACTCATAACATTCAAAACTGAGACCTTGGGCGCTACACTGGTTTTACACAACTTGGACCCAACACCATTTCGGCGCATTTCGAATTTGGCGGCACTAAAAAGGACCATGTACTGCAGACGTCTGCGCGATACCACGCCGAGCAAAAGCAGCTAGCACACAATAAATTGAAAGACTAGGCGAACACAACAGGGAGTGAAGTAGAGCACTATCGATGTGAAGTTGCGTTTGAAGCTCACCTGGGTAGCCGTCCGTCCACATCGGTATTCCAGCTCGCTGCTACCAGTAAGAGCAGCGCCCGCAGAGAGGATACGTAATAAGGTGGAAAGCTTTGTTAGATCTTGAGACAGCCGGCGCTATATGTATACACTGTATCACCATGCCATTCGCGGAGTCAGGTGTCGTAGTTGACGGGGCAACAGCAACCAGAGGTGAGTTCCTCCCTGCTTCCTAGTCTCTCCTCGAGTCCATCACTTCCGAACACACCTCAATTAGATGACTCAGGACCGTGAAAGAAACGGAGTATGACATCGCATGCCGTTACACTGTTGGCTACTCTTTGGAACGTACCAGGAGCGCTTTTCAGATCTTGAGCCATTACAGTGAAGTGGAACAGACCTAGGAATGATGAAAACGGGGTCCGCTCTCTATGTTTTGGTTCAAGGGGTGCTTGAAAAAAATCACTGAAGTACAATACGCTATAAACTGTCAAGTTAACGTGTTAATTACTCTTGCAACTTGATCCCTCTACCCTTAGTTCTGACAAATCTTTATCATTATATCATAATTGTGGAGGAACATAATTAAGGAGGAAACCACCGAGCACCCGCGGAGTGCCAGCTCATCTGGGCCCATAGTAATCCACCCTACCTGACGGCATCTCATGCCCTGAGGTCGCCCTGATGTGGACTTGAGGTCCTTAAAACCTCAAACTGCCTCCGGGAATCCCCAAACCAGGCTGATCATCTATTTTTTATGTTACCCTGCCGGCAGGTTCACGATCTATTTTTGTCGAAATTTGAGATACCATCTAGCTCCTCACAGCCTGCCGGCAGGTCAGAGAGTGCAGGAAACAGTGCGTAGTTTGTGGAGTGCGACCTGCCGACATGTGGACGTGCCTCTGCCACGTCCAGATGCCGGCATCTTTGCCGACGGCGTCTGTGAAATCGCGTTGCGCGGCAATATCACACAATTTACGTCAGGCAGAAGAAAAATTCATTTTCTAAAAAAACCATGATTTTTGCCACTATATGGGTTTTTCCTTGTTTAAATTCTTGATATATCTGTAGGAAAAATAAATGGTTATATCATATAACCAAAATAAGCGCCATCTTCTTCTTGCAATTCCTTTAAATCTTGTTTGCAACGCTTTCGCCTGCCTCTTGCTCTTATCAATCAGCTGTTCTTTCAAGTCAATGTCTATCACGCAATGTATTGATCCTGCGCTCTCACAGGCGCAACTTTTCTGTGCGTTTTTGTCAGTGTTGCCGCACACAGTCAAAAACTGACCGTGTGGTTCAATGGTTAGTGCAGCGGCGCTCAAACTTGACGCATGCAGGTTCGAACGCGCTTGATGTTAGTGCTTTGCGGCTGCCTGCGTTATCAAAATTTCACGTGCATATGACAGCGGAGTACGGGATTTTGAAATTATCAAAACCTACGAACGATCAATGCGAGTAAGACGTCAATCTCGAGAAGTACAAAAAAGGAGAGAAAAACTTATTAAAAAGCGAGAATTCTAAGGCAAGGTTTAGCTTGCGCCCGAAACACGAACATGCCGCGAGGTTCGCGAACTTGCCGACATCTTTGATGCCACCTGGTAGGGTAGATTACTACGGGCCCTGGAGTTACTGGGCACCGCATAGTTGGCGTGGGGAACGTCGGACCATCTAATTAGTCTGCGTCTCGACACGCCTTGTAATTCGACTGCTTGCGAGCGCGAATTGCCGGCGTTACAGGCGTCCCTATTCTTCATTTGCAGGTTTTACCGCACTTTCTCGGCACTGCAAGCACACTACATTGAGCGGAGAATCTATTCGACTGTATGTCGCCAAAAGGAGTGGTCCGTGGACACATGCAACAGACCTTGCAGCCATACATATTACACAAATCATCACTGATTTGTATCAGTTGTCCGCGTGGGGTGGAACCTGTTGACGTATTTAGTCCTACCTATACCTATTCGATTCTGCAAGACTTCACGCAAACCTCGCAGTGTGAACACTGTCATTGAGAAAGCCGTCGAGCCGTGTGCATCTGCAGCAGCACCGAAATTCGCCTCATTGTAAGTTATATCTGCCTAGACTTCTTCGACTTTATCCATTTCGCCTCCCTTAGAACAAAAGATGCGCGCTATTCCACATTAGTTGACCCAAAAAATGAAAGCCGCGGATTTGCTGAAACTTCGTCTACAGGGGTTATTTCGCACCTTCATCACCGATACAACACCTCAGACACTGGGACCGGCCGAGCCGCGGCCCATTTCCGGCTGGAATTTCGCAGCGTCCGCGGACCAGCCGGTGAATGGTCCGCGGCTCAGCCGAAAAACGGCCTCGGCTCAGCCGGAAAACGGCCGCGGCTCAGCCGGAGCTGGTTGTCGGGCCATCTAGTTCATTCTAGCTCGGATACAAAACGACTGTTTTTTTTTTATTCACTGGCACGTAAAATATACGGTGTGAAAAACAAAGATTAAAGCCACAGACATGGCCGCTTCGGAGACCATGTCCGGCTTCAGAGTTGGACAACACAGGGTGCTACCCAGGATACCGGTCTTGTTTCTGCCTTGGAAACTGGAAAGACAACGGAGGCTATGGACACTGAGGGCAGCCTGACCATGCGTCGTACATCACGCAAGTGTTCTTTACGCTCAGATAATAGGACCGGCCGAGCCGAAAATGGGCCGCGGCTCAGCCGGTGTTTCGTAATAGAGATTTTGGTCCGCGGCTCAGCCGGTGCAATCATATCGACATGAATTAAGGTCCGCGGCTGGGCCGGTAAGCCATATTCGGTCCGCGGCTGGGCCGGTGAGCCATATTCAGTCCGCGGATCAGCCGGTGCAATCATATCGACATGAATTAAGGTCCGCGGCTGGGCCGGTCTTCGGCCACGCCCCCAAATTAAGGCCGCGGACGGGCCGGAAAGGCCTTTTGAGGCCGCGGCTCAGCCGGTCCCAGTGTTTGAGACGGTAGTGAAATCTAGTGTAGTTACGGTAGGATTACAGTAGGGGCTCACAATCACACAGAACAGATTTCGCAGTCGTTGCACCGTTTGCCACAGTACCCCCTAGCGCGCCAACAGGGTGTTCGTGGCGGGACCAGCGTACCTGCGAACTTCAAAATGAACCTAGTGCAGAAGCAGTTCTTGTCCGAGGTTTTGGGCGTACAAGAACTACAAGGACATCAAAAGATGAGCAGTTTTCGCACCTAACACAGTTGATGTATCATACGCAGATTCTGAGTCTATTGCTTTCAAAACCGTTGTCTAAATTGTCATATTCGTAGTTGCTTTGTTTTTTTCTCTTACTTTCAGCCCTGGATCATCGTTCTTTCTCTCTTTCAAGATTTTTCTACTAGGATAACGAGCGTATCAATGTTTCAATGAAGGTTCCCCAAGACTTATATTCCGGTCACCCCATTCTTCTAGTCTGAGTTTTCGCCATCTATAGTCGTCCTCACCCCACTAGTCGGTCGGTGGTCGAATTCAAATTCGAATTGTAGCAGGCCACCCGCGGCAGAGCGCGGCAGATCGCTTCTCAGCCAACCGCTTGCACATGAGCTTTCCTCTTGATTTCTTCGTGTTTCATTGCTATCTCTCGTATTGCGGCAATGTTCTTGATCAGATTTTTAGATTTCGTACAGCTAACTATTGTTTTGTGCGATTGTTCTCGTTTGTTTTACAATTTTTCCAGGTAAACCGGGAAGAATAGAGATTATAAGAAATATCTTTTCCGGTAAGTGAAATAGACACAAATGTGATCTGATGAGTTTGTGATGATTGTGTCAAGTTTTTCATTAGAATTCTAGACTATTTTTTTGCGATGGGGCTGAAATCTTCTCAAAAAGTGTTTGTTACAAAGAGTTAGCGGTATGAAATCTAAAAATCTGATTAGGAACATTGCCGTAATACAAGAGACAGCAAAGAAACAAGAAGAAATTAAGAAAAAAGCTCGTGCAAGCGGTTGGCTGAGGGGCGGTCTGCCGCGCTCTGGCGCGGCCGGCCTGCTCCAGTTCAAATTCAAATTCGACCACCGACCGACTAGTGGGGTGAGGACGACTATACATGGCGAATGCTGTTTTTTTTTGTTTCAATCCCCTCATTTGTAATGAGACGTAAATATGATTATTGATATTTCTCACCTTCATTCACTTCAGTTCCTCAGAGAAATCCTGTCATAAGCTTTAACACTGAGTTAGTCAGTGTACTACCTACCGGCTACTAGTCAGTGAGTGGAACTTGAGTCGATGTGTTATCTACGATCCAGAGGATCAGCAACGCATCATATCAACTCCAAGACCACTTTATGCAATTAGTAAGATTAAAGAAAGTAAGAGGGGACACATTTTGTGGTCGCATTACGTTTATACTGTAAGTTAAGTCAGCGCCGCAATTCGAACGAATTATAGTTCCCCTTCGGATGCAGCCTTACGTACAAATAGTGACAAAATGCGAAGAGAAAACGCTGCAGAGTGACAGTGATCATGGATGCAGATAGCATCGCAGGTTCTATTTGAAGTTCGCGAGTGCGCGATGGTCCTGCTAGCAAATAGCGGCTTTAGCTTTGCTACGAACGCCTACAGTTCCTGAAGCTGTTGCGTTAGACTGTACGTTGGCATGAGCTCAGGGTCAATGGATGGAAAGACCTCAGCAATAGTTAAATTGCCACACTATCTTGAGTTCTCAAAGTTATACACGGTGTAAGATCCAAACTCATGTCGTCACTCTTCCTTGAACAAGACAATAGGTAAACTAAACTACGTTATATGGTAAGATATAGCTTTCAACACCTATCAAGGTGATGTTATACAGCTCACAACTCATCAAGAAGGACAAAACTCCGAACATCCTTAGTGCGACATTAATTCTTGGCTTTTACCAGCACCAGTTTCCGGAAGATGCTTCAAATAGAAAATAAACAGAATGACAGCTATTTTTTTTCGATTTCCAGAAGTATCACCCACCTAAATAGGTCTGTTCAGTTTCTATGTATGATACTTCGAAACCCTGGACTGATCTAATCCACACTTGATGGGAAAGCGCTATAGGGGGACTGTAGCAAACGGTGCACTAATTTTCAGTAGTCAGTTGAGCTAAGGCCAATTACGGTGAAATGCAAAGTGGGGTCGAAATGCGTATTTTCACTAAGTATTGATCCTAGTGCTTTTTTGAGTAAACCACAGGGTACTCTTAGCAATAACTACGCAAATGCAATTTCAACCAGGGACGATGTGATTCTCGGCTTCGAAACCAGTGAGTTGAACGCGGTCCCGCCACGAACAACCTGTTGGGCGCTATAGGGGGACTGTAGCAAACGGTGCAACGACTGCGAAATCTGTTCTGTCACAATCACGGATTTGCTCCAAACTCCGTTGAAGGGAGTTATTTGGCAAGTTGGACATGAATATTACATTCATTCCGTACGGTAATGCCATTTTTTCGGGTAACGGTGGGTGTACTGTAAATGGCTGAAAATTCGAATTTACTCATAAATTTGCCTAAGGGGTTCATAAGCATGCTGACTGCAAATATCAAGCGCGTTCGCTGGAACAACGAATGCTACTGTGGAGCTATATTGCGTGTATAGTTGAAACGACCGAAAAATTTCGTCGAACGAATGAATTTCGAATAATCGGCTTTTGAAAAATATTCGAACGAACGAATATTATTCGATCTGTGATTTTCAGATTATTCGAATTCGAATATTCGAATGATGCTACATTTCAAAATTCGAATGAACAAATATTCGAATAAATGGGGTTGGTCGAATATTCGACTATTCGAATAATCGAATAATTACATATGGTCGAATATTCGACTATTCGAATAATCGAATAATCATACATGTCCGAATATTCGACTATTCGAATAATTCGAATAATTTAGCGGCTCAAACAATGCTGGTTTTTTCTTTGTTGCGGTTTGCGAAAAAAAACTCAATCGCTGTATTTGATCTAGATTTGTAGCTGTTAATGATATGTGTAGCAAGTGGTAGGATGACTGGGTTATTGTCGTTGGTCAGGGTTCCACCTGGAAAACAGAAGACTTTCACTCAAACATGTAGTTCAAGGTGTTCGTGGCCTTTTAAGATGGCTACTAAGCCTTATTTAGTAATCGTTTCAACCATTTATTCTTCCTTACAGAAGTTTCTTCCGAAGTTACACAGAACTTCTTCCCAAAGCTATAGATTTAACATGGAAGACCTTTTAGATTAGGTAGCTGTTTGTAATTTATTCGTAATGGTCAGCATTGCGTGTGTTCTAAGACTAGCACTGGGAGAGCACGAGGAAGGCCTACAGTAATAGTCAGTGAACCTCTGCTGTTGTCCCGAAAGTTTTGTCCGTTTTTTCAAACCACTATAGAACCACGCACAATAAAGGCCTGAATGAATCTCAACATGCATTCGATGCAGCTTTTCCCCCTCTTTCTTAAGGGTACATTTTCGAACCGCAATCTTGTATGCTTTCTTTGATAATTGCCAAAATTCACCATCCGTCAATTTTATCTGCTCAAAGTTAAGCTACTTTTTTAAATTTCATTCCAAAGTTCTAAATTTCATTCCAAAGTTTCGGAAAGGACTAAGTGTGGATCAAATAGAGCAATTCTCGGACTACAAGGTAATACTTTTAGATTCTCTCAAATTGCTGTTTTTAGCTTCAGAAACATTAATTCTTTGGAAGTTTCGATTTTTTTAAAGTCATGAAACACGCAACTGCAGCGAATACACGAAAACTTTCAACGCTTTTCCGAATTGAAATATGATTCTTATCAAACATTATTTATGCTACATAACCAGGTTTGATTTGCTTTGAAAAAGCAGCTTTTTGGAATTTCGGTCTTTTGAGTGGTAAACCTATCAAAAAGCCGCAGTTTTCACCAAACAAATAATTATAACGAACTTGGTAAACATGGATGTAATCTAAACTGGATACAATGTAGCCAAAGGCTTGCTCTACATAATAATTTCCAGCGCTCTTTGAAAACATCAGGATAAAAATTTTTCAAAACTCAGTAAAGGTTTGGAGTTACTTCTGAGCTGCTCAGAAAGCCGTGGTGATAACATTGCAGAAGGCAGAATAGATCAGAGAGCAATTACAGCTGTAAGAAAGAAGATAAAAATATGTGTCAAATCGTACCTGAGTTGTCCATGCTTTGGTGTTCTGTGACTTCTAGTGAGCGATGGAAAAAAACGGACAAAACTTAAAGGCAGCGTCCAGGCAGATCTGGACCTATGGGGCTTTTACGTGGAAAGTACTTTTGGGGCCCTAGCTAAGGCACTGCCCAAGCGGCAGCTCAGGTAGTGCTCTAATGGCTGAGATATTCCCCTCGAAACTGGCCCCCGCGAACGTATTCGCATGGATTCATGGCAGTTTCGCGCCCGGATCCACGCTTTGCGCCATGAATCCATGCGAAACACGGTCGCGGGGTCCAGTTTCGAGGGGAATATCTCAGCCGTGACAGCACTACCTGAGCTGCCGCTAGGGCAGTGCCTTAGTTAGGGCCCCAAAAGTACTTTCCACGTAAAAGCCCCATAGGTGCAGATCTGCCTGGACGCTGCCTTTAAGGGACAACCCTAATACTTCTGTACTCATCTAAATGCAAAAAAAGGAGAAAACTCATGGAAATATTTGTATATCAGCTGATAACGTAATATTGTCGGGGATTCTCAATCACTGAGTTTCAGAGTTTCTGCTGTGCGACTGAATTCTCACAAAGCTGCTTTAGTTGTATTTTTGAGGTTTGTGCTTTTGTTGTAAGGAATCTTCCATATCTCTTACTCAGGTTCAAAATAATTAATGTTCAAACTACACGCCTACGCCTATTATTACTCTACGAACTTTGCAACATTCTAATACTAGTTTTTAAGACTATAAGGGTACCCAATTTGAACAACTAGTGACTGATATAAGGCTGCCGTCAAGTCAAGCGGCTCAGGTCCTCACGACCGCCTTGCTCTGGCCTTGCGCTGGAACGTAACTTTCAGGTATATTGACATGCGAGCGGTGATTGGGCTGGCAACGCAAGTGAAGATCTCGAGACGAGATCTCGAGACGAAGGAATGAATGCTGCCTATACCCGCTGCCTTAGGAGAGTGTTAATCCTTTATATGCTTATGCAAGCTGATTGAGGACCAGTGGTCTGCTAAAGGGCGCCTAATGACGGCTTTTCTTCCCCCAATTTAAAGCTTGGGGGTCCTTCCGCATGATATCGCATCTCAACTTCGCAGGTGCGATTTCGAGAAGATAGTGCACTCCAAATGAATTGTGAATAATACTTTCCATCACTATGCTCTGGCATAACTCGCGACTCATGCCCTAAAAAGGGAAGCTTGCTAGCCATTCTGTCATATGATAATTCATTTGTGTGATTGATCGATCGGGGACATACTTGTACTCAGTGTAGAACAGTTAAAGTTTTCTTTTGACATCGAATGTTCAAATGAATGCTCTTAAATATTCGAATATTCGAATGACTGTCTTTCAAATTGCTCGAATATTCGAATATTCGAATAATTGTCTTTCAAAATTCCTCGAATATTCGAATATTCGAATTACTGTCTTTTAAAATTCCTCGAATAAACGAATATTCGAATAATTCATTTTTCCAAATCATCGAATGAACGAATTATTCGAATACAGGCCTTTCTCATTTATTCGACTATTCGAATAATCGAATAATTGGACTTCCTCGAATATTCGACTATTCGAATATTCGAATAGTCGAATATTTCGAATAAATTATTCGAACACGAATATTCGGTTCTAACTATAATTGCGTGGAAGAACAACTTTTTCGTTTATGAGCCAAATTTAGATCCCAAAAATCCACGGAAAGGCTTTATCCTGCGAGACGAGTGCGATATAGGTCATCAGCATGGCAGAAAGGGCACGTTATTCATAATTAGCGGCATAGGAATCCACTGGCAAAGTTTGAGCAGATTCGGGATTTTTAGCCATCACGGTGTATGAAATGCCGGGAAATGGCGCTACCGTATAGATAAATGAATATGATTTTCATGAATATGATTGATTTATGATATATGTTTGGCGTGCCAAGTAAAGACAAGTTTGGCGCAAATCCGTGACTTTGACACCCTACAGTAATCCTACCCTAGCTCCATCAGATGACACTACGATGCGAAATAAGTGTGAATTTCGTGAACAGCGTTCAAAGTAACCCCTCTTGACAAAGTTTCAGCTATCATCGGCGACGATGATGCCTTTTTAGGGGGCGGGGCGCGGCCCCGTTGTTGTTTTTGGTTCTGGCCCCCCTTACTTGTGCTTGTACATTGGCGATAACCGCCCCAATAAACGCTCGCCCTCCAACTGTTTGTTTCGCCTCGAATCTACTGAACCACCAAACGTAAGTTTAACGCGGGTAAAAAAAACCCAAGAGTCTCGCACATACCCCAATATCAGCATTCAGTAGAATCCGCAACTTTCATTTTTTGGGTCAGCTAATGTGGAATAGTACCAATAGCTTAGACCGTTCAATCTATAAAGAAACATGCACAATAGGCGGTCATTTTCAGGACCATGAATATCCATTTTAAGCCAGTCAGCTAGAAACTGCTGTAAACAAGCGAGCGCTCCGATGACTCACTCCATTGCTTTAAGTGTATTGACTTGCACTTGGGTACTTTAGTGTGCATCGCCCTTGTGCAATACTGTAAACAGTCTATACTTACGAGGAAAGTATAACTGCCTGCATATGATTAGACCTCCCTCTTTATCAGATAGCTGACCCACATATTGAGACAATTGCTAAAGACATGCATTTTTTGGAAAACCTGCATTTTCGCGTTACAGGCATCGTCCAGGCAAATCTGGACCTATAGGGATTTCATGTGGAAAGTAATTTTGGGGCCCTAACTAAGGCACGCCCAAGCGGCAGCGCGGGTGACTCACTATGGAAAACGTTGCCAGAGTCAGAAACAAGAGTAAAAAAACAAGCTTAGGTGAATGTAGCGCGCGCAACTTACTGGACTTGTTGGCACCATTGCCAGCGCACTTCTACTCGAGATCGTGGATAGAAGTCATACTATCTTATTACTTCACTAATTTCTAGATTTTTTAACACGACCTAATTTAATCGAACTTTGCTTCATCCGCTTCGCTTACTATGGCCCTGATATATCAGATTGTTTCTCTTCGTCTTACGCTGCGCTCTCTTTCAATTTTCCTTCTTCTCTTCGGTCTACCCACCGTAGCTGCGGATCACCTTAAAAAGGAAGAAGAAACACGAAGTACGGTGGTGTGCCGTTGTTTTTTTTCCGAAAACAAAACTTTGTTTCCAGGTATCTCTAGTGTCACGCTCTGATTAGGGGCATTAACGAAAAAGCTCATCGAAAAGGAAGGTGTGAGCGAAATTTTGAATATTCCACTTCATTTCCAAAAACCATCATCTGTCGGCTACTCGATTGAATCAGGGCATTTGATTTTCGAATTCGAGCACTTTCATAGCACTATTTACAATTACGGAAATCCGCTGATAACCCTCGCTAATAAATCACAGGAATTCTTCATGCCTGTATATTTCTACTTCTCGGAAGGGTCAGGCATTTTTTACCTTCGCTCACTTACACTTTTCCCGTTTAGATGCGCAAAACCTTGCTCGACAGCTATTTACTTGACCAAGTAAAAGACAACTGCTATTGTATCATTTATAACGATAACAAAAGCAACGAGAAGTATGCAACGGCGCACAAGATGAGTGACAGTAATGGTACACATATGCTAAAACATTGCTTAACATTTCCATAGGAATACAAAATGCCTACAGCTACCAAGCCTACCACAGCTGGTAGCTGAGAACTGTACATCATATTAACAAAACATGCACAAAAATAGATATTTCTACACTACAACAATGTAAAACATGCCCACAACATACACAACATGCGAGTATGAGTATATAAAAATATGTGAGAGAAATACATTTTCGAAGCAATTTGACCAGATTGTAGCGACGTTCAACGGCGACAGCGACACTTAGCGAGCCGCTCGTTGGCCATACGAAGCTCTTTCCTCAGGTGATTGAGTTCTTCCTGAGCTTTTTCATAGTGCTGAAGCTTTGCCCGCAATCGAGTGAGTTCATTCTGGGCTTCTTCAAATTGCTTCTCCTTCAACGCTTGGAGCTGTTTGGCCTAGAATAAAAAATAAAATAGATAACAAAATAATAACAACTACAAACATTGACTTAAAAAATTATAAATTACCTTTGTACGACTTTTTCGCACGGCATCGTTATTTCTTTGTCGCTTCACTTTGTATGAAGTGTTGTTACGTTCTTGAGGAGTCTTCAGTCTGTATTTCCTGGCCGTTGTCGTTGGTGTATAGACATCTTCCCTTGGTTGGCCACGGCCTCGTTTGGCTGGTAGCGCATTAGAGGTGGATGGGGCCGCACCACCTGCAAATGTGTTATTGAAAAGAGAAAAAGCTAAGCGAAGTTGATGACTCATACGCTGAGTCACAGGACAACAACTCACTTTCCCAAGCCGGCTCTGTCTTGACGACCACGTTTTCCACAGAAGAAGGAGCCGTGGGAGCTGGTGTGAGCGGTTTTGGATCTAGAAGAAAAATTACTCAAATCTTATTTGACTGATTGAAAAGCCGACTTACCGTAATCCAACGGCACCATATGTTCATGTAGTCCAATATCGTGAGCGAATGGATCGTAGCTATCGTATGGCTGCATTTTATCATCTTGATATAGAATGTTGCATTTTTGCAATTCGTAATCGTCTAGGTCAATTTCTTCTGAAGGGACTCCAGTCTGTAAATCATGCACTTCGTGCCAACCATAAAATCAAATAAAGTAATTATTAGCTCACCGCTTGTGTTATATCCTCAAGGTAATCTTCGATATTCATTGTAGTTTCCAAAAAATTTAGAATCTCAGGGTCCCTTTCGCGATCACATTCTTGCAGAGTTGCTGCTCGGGCCAAAGAATCCTGCAAAACGATACATGGATATATCCATAAGCCCAATTTTCAGCTTTGCACATGAGCATTGTGACTCAAACGAAAGAACATGAATTAGAGCAGGAATTCTAGAAAAATGGTAAACGACAGTGAGAGTTCTTTTTGCGAAGAAGTAGTTCTAAAAAATAAAACTACTTTGTTCCCTCCTGTTCAGCTACTCAAGAAAATCGAGAAAAATATTCATAACTAGACTGCTACGGTTGGCAGATTCAATTACCACCAGCGCATACTTAGTACGTTTTCTATGCTGACCCCGGCTGGCACTCTCCGTCACGAGGTTTCCCAGGTGTGCCACATACTCTCCCTCAATACGTCTAGCCGAGGTTGTTTATATGCAGGGAGCGCTATTTTTACTTGGCTAAGCGATCAAAGTTCTAGTAACAAGGGTTGAGAGGAAAGCATCAAAGAGCTGCAGGCAACGGCGAAGAAAAAGAAAACGGAATATACGAAAGGGTTTTGAAAAAAGATTAAAAAAATTATAGTGTATTCAAACACCATACCTGTCTTTCAAAAATACGAGCATCGACATTGGGAGCGACCATCTCAGTGTGCGTGTCTAGCTCTTCTGAAGGGTCGTATTCGTGATGGAAAACACCTGGTCTCTAAAATGATGACAATCAAGCAAAGTCACGTCACACATCACAAATCAGCTGATCAACGAAGACAACGTAAAACAGGTGTCAGGTGTACACATAAACATCGAAAACATCGAAAATTGACCGTACCTCTCCGTTAATCATATGCGCCTGGTCGGTAGGTATACGAGAATCCATCTGACTGATATGCGGCTCTTCTGATTGACTGAATACTTTCGGCTCATGGAGCGTCATTATCTGCAAATGAAAATAGAGGCTAAGACGAGGATAAGGGATAACGGCTCGATCACGTGAAATCCTCGACAACACCACACCATAAAACATGAAAAAAGATCTCCGACATAAATTCACATTTTCAAAATTTTGAACGCTAATGGGTCCTGCAGAGTAGAGACTAGCAACGCACCTCTTACGAAATCGCTCTGAAGCAGAAGAGAAGTAAGGGATCGGCCATACTATTCCTGCTATTCCTACGACTCCTGCGATTCCTGCGATTCCTGTGAGTCCCGCACAGTTTATACGCCGTTTAAATGAGTGCGTGTTGCGTGTTACGTGTTGTTTTACGCAACACGCACTCATTTAAGCGGCGTCGAAACTGTGCGGGACTCACAGGACTCGCAGGAATCGCAGGAGTCGTAGGAATAGCAGGAATAGTATGGCCGATCCCTAAAATGAGCGAGTTAGGCCATGTGTACCACCACTGCCATGGCGATTGCGAAATAGCGCACAACGATGAGTCAGCTCTGCTGCGCCCCGCCCCCTGCGGCCCCGACCAATCCGGCGCCCGCCGTGACGTCACACAGAAGGGTCGCGAACAAGGCACGGGCGGGGCCCCGGCTTCGGCCACGTCTGCGTCCTTGCCGCTGCTGAGCATCAACGATCTGCGACACTAGCCGTTGCATCATGGACAACAGCGGGCCTCGCTCAGAGATCACCGCGTAGGGGACGACAATATTCGAGGAGGGGAAGAAAACGGCAAAATAGAGGGAGGGGGTCGTAAAAAGCTTGTTCTTTGGACTTCCAGTAATGAGTTTCCGGACGAACTCGAGTAAGGATTCGCCTGTATCGCGGGAAAATGTGGAAAACTAGTTTTTCTCAAACATTTTCTTGCCTCGCTCCATGTGCGGATGAATCATCGAATTAAAATCTCAATTGCTGACTATAAATCATGTTTAGAAGAAAAATGCGCGACCATACAGTTACTTGGAACTGAGACCTTCAACCTTTTCCTAGAAATCGTACATGAGTAGTGCTTGGGATAGATTTCTACGAAAAGTATCTACAAATAAGCCTACGATCAGTTTCAAAAACACGTCCAAAGTTCAACTACCGTTTATGACACAGCTGCCGCTATAACCATATAGCAATGCGTGACCGAAGGTCTCACGAATGGCTGGGTAAGGTCAGGTGACAAAGTCCCACCTGCAGCTCAATGAGGAAGGGCGAGGGGAGGGACGGGGGGGGGGGGAGTCAGCTGATTGCTGCCATTTGAACTGGAAAAAGCGAACAACTGGACAAGGAAAGCTACGCAACCGAATTAGATCACACAAATGAATCAAAAGTAAAGTTTGCTCATTTCTCAGATCTCTCTACTACGATCAGAAATGAGCAAACTTTACTTTTAATTTATTTATGCGATCTAATTCGGTATAGTATAGATGGACGAGATAATTCATATAGCATCTTACGGTGCCAAAATATCTAGAACTTATATGTAGAGTTGTCGAACTTCCTTCAGAAACCTCAAGAGCAAAATAATGAGGTCCAAAAATGCTGATTTGCGAGATACAGTTGAAGCCGAAAATCAGATTCAGATTTGAAAGGAACGAAATTAACAACATGAGAGCGAGAAATTTTGAAAGGAAATGTAAGGGTCACTTCCTCGACATTCTTCTCAGTTTCTGTAAATGAAATTGAGCAATTAGCTTCGATTGTGTGGCAAACGAACCCACTTTTTAGCGTTTATTAAAGGTTCTTACTATGGCAAGTTGAGTTCACTGCTTTATGAAAAAAAAAGTAAAATCCGCGCATTACCAATTTTCCTGATTTACGGCAAGCACACGACCGTACGGCATATTATTCAGATAAATCTGTCAACAAGAGATTGGTTTATCTGCCAACCACAACAATAAATTCTCGATCCGATATGCTTCAAACTGGGATATAACCCAACCTATTGTGTTCTTTTACATTTGTTGATTTTGAGGTCTAGCCAATGAATTTGTTGGTGTATGGACAGCGAAGGTTTTAGCCACTAAATTTATTAATATAGAAATACGACGAAAATAACGACATGCTAACTTTGTGGAAGGAGAAGAGCAGTGAATAAGCAAATAGTAATTTAGAGGTTGCAAGTGAGATGTGTAGGCGCACTATCTACTCGATGACTACCGATAATACTTGACAGATAAATCAATTGACTAGTGTTCATGGTCTAAGGAATTAGCATGATTCTAGCTAATTTCATAGCACCTAATAATACACGGAATAAATTCAAATCACAACAATCATGAGAAAAAAATATGAATATTAAGTTGCCGTCAAAGTAGTGAGTGGAACAACTTCCTAACAATCTTCAAAGCATCTTTTTCCGCTTATAAAAATCTGAAGATGGATAAAAATGGACATGCACTCAGTTTTACAAATCCTCTCAGCTCTACCCACATACTACGAACCAAAGATAGTGCAAATGATAACAGCTGGATCCGTTTCTGTTTCTGCTCAAATGGTTATATGCGAAGCATTTGGTCAATTCTCATATACTAGTAAAATTTTTAAGATAAAAATTCATAGTTTCTGTTTTTGATCACGGAAATTTTTTGAAGGCCATCTCATTGGTCTCTCAAAATAATCGAGATCATGCGATGCCATAGAAACCAATGTCGCGCGTTTTCAGCATTAGTCATCGAAGGACAGGCGCAAAAAGGGTAGCTAAAAGGTGAGTCATGAATGTATTGGGAATATCCGTGCAAATCCGAGATTCATTACTCTGTAGGGCAACAGCGTTACGACTGATTACGATAGTCTAATAGTCCGTAAATAACTTTAAGATCTTCGCAATACGCTGTGAAAACAACTACACATAGTTTGCTTTAGCGCATAAAGCCGCTCAATCTAGGTTATAACACAACCGTCAACTCAGAGCTCAAACATCAGCAAAACGTCAACAACGCATTGGATCTGCTGATATAATTATAGAACATAGATCTACACAGGCAGAGCTGATTATCACTATAATGAAACTGAACAAATTCACGAGATGCTGGTCGTTGCTATTGTTACGAGGGGTAATGATAATTTATCATCGCAACATGTCATGATAGCTGTGATTAGAAAAAAGCTTCAATACACTGCTTAGCTTCGATAGGTACCAAAGGTACCCTAAAATCTGGCATAAAAGCCGCTTAGTTGATCATAAGTTAAGCAGTCAAGTCCGCTCAACAGATGAGTCCTTTTTTCTTAAAACTAGTCTAAAATCTTGTCACTTGAGTCCGACGTCTGTACCAAGCCCATCTTTAGACAATTTATCGTGGGAAGGTCCTATATGCCAGATTTTAGGGTAGCCCAAATGAACAAGCGATACAAGTAGTCGTGGATGGAGCTTCAGATTGGACTTACACCTTCCTCTCTTCCTAATTCACCTAATTTTTGATCAACATTATGGTATTCCATAGTGCAGTAAGGTTTTCTAACCTCATCAAATATATAATAAAGGGTCCGAACCATAGATTCGCTTAGTTTAATTTTAAGGTTCATAGAGCTTTCGGTCCAATAGCGGATTCTGATATAAAATTACAATGCTGATTGGGCCGCAGAAGGTAAGTCCACATTCTCCAGATAGATAAAAATTGAAGATTGATCGCAGCATAAGTTGTAGCCTAACCCACTTTGGGAAAGAAACGAATAGATTACAATTTTTGTAGCCCACTCATGGCACGCAAAGACTGAGTTCCATTGCGGCACTTTTTCGATGTCTCTCAGCGCAAGCACACTTTATTTCTCTAAGCGTTTGCTGTCTCTCCCAAACACAAACTTCCCCAATCAGAGGCAACGGCATCCACTCTCTGCGTTCGATGAATTGCCTATACTTCTTCCCCTTCAACTGCTAATCAAAATCTTTCAACGTCGTCAACGAAAGTTTCAAAGGTCTACAAGGAAGTAAACAAGAATTTATCGCATAACATTCGCAATATCATTCCTCCATTATCATGAAAGAAAACGTGTTTATTCATAGTTACATGCAAATGGCTACGCGTTCGCACACCTCAAAGCGCATGTTGATCACGTTTGTAATTCAATGCTTCTATCACAAGACTGGCGCTAGCCTAATAGTACAAATCGTCTAGTCTCTAGTCCAAATTCGTGCTTTCCGTGCTTCTGCGGCGAAGCGGTCGACGTCAGCTAATGCAGAACACGTAAAAGCATAGCAAAGATATGCAATGATAGTTTATCGGCTCAAATTAAACGTCACTGCTCTAATTCTCTTCATATGGTCGCACCTACATCAGAATTATAAACGAATAAAAAAAAATCAGAGTATAAAGTATTCATCGCACGCAGAGACAAGGAGCCACTGCGGACGCTGTCGGCGTCCCTCAGATCAAGGCACTCTCCATTCATGATACCCGTCGATGAAATGTCTATACGTTTCATTCCTTGCTTATGCGCGCGGATTGCTAGCAGTGAAACTTGATTGATAGTCTCACTGTACCAAATGGGTTTCTTGATCTACCGGTAGTTAGGAACATCCTTATAAAGTAAGGAAAAGTCGCCATGAACGCACAAGTGAGAGGGAGATAGTAGAAAATATGTAACATGTAACATGAACGGTCAGCTAACACAGCAAGAGCGTAGTTTCTGTAAGAAGAACAGATACGACGAATGACAAATGCGTTTGTGAAAGACACCGTCTTCTAGCAGTTGTTGATTCAGAATTTATAACAGACTAGCGGCCCTAAGGGCCGCTTGCAAGTATGCTAGGGTACATATAGTCATCACCACAATAACCTCTACGTTTTATACCTTTTTAGGGTTCTGGGCAACTGAAACCGAGTAATAAATGACTTTTGACTCTTCTGATTGTGAGAATCCTCTTTGCTGATTATTCGATACCTTTTGACTCTCTTCTAAAAATTTTCTTTGGGTCAAATGTTTGCACCAATCTCAACAGAGTCACCAAGCAGTCGACTCTCAAAGCGACGATGTAGTCTACACTCAGCTAAACACTCAGAAAGTACCTCAGTTCCCGAAAAATTCCGGCAGCGAAAACAAGCATTGTATTCTCATGCCTTATGCGTCGCCTATAAACCACTTTTTGCAAATACGTACTGCTCCGCGCCTTCAGAGCGGTATATGTGAGAGCTGCCCCACGATCCTGGAGAAGAATACTTCAAGAAAAACTTTCCTACAGGCCTCCTACAGAGCGGTAATCTGAGAAAATAGTGCCCTTCATACCCCTACAAATGATTTCGTATTCTGGGATAAGTCTGCCATACAATCCCCCCCCCCCCCTACAAATCGAATATTGCGGGGAAGCCTTTAAGCTGCTTACAGACGGAAAAATTGCCCTATGGTCCGCCCGCGGACGGTAATTAGTCATTAGAAGGAAATGCCCTATGGGCCGCTTACAGACCCTTATTTTGACAAGACTACACTGTGGGCTGCTTACAGACTGGTATTTTTCAAAAAAGATATTTTCAAAAAAGAACTGCTCATGTAGAATGATCCTACGAGCCGCTTACGGACCTTTTCCAGAAAAGGTTGCCCTATGGACGCACACAGACCGATATCAAGAAGAAATTGTCCTTCAAATCTTCAAACCAACTTTCAAAAATTGTCCTAAGAGAAGGCTGTCCTATCTATTATTGCAAGAAGCAGTCGCTCGCCCTATGTGTAGCAAGCTGGTATTTTGAAACAACAGAAGCTATGAGCTGCTTGAGACATATCTTTACGTAACTACCATCGATATATTAGAGAATATAACTGCCCTATGCGCCGCTGCAGAGTGGTAGTTATAGAAAGAAAATGCCCTATAGGCCACTAACAGACCGATGTTTTGAGAAGTTACTCACAGTCCCCTACAGACCGAGGTTTACAAGAACCCCCTTCCCCTTCCTCCGTCGTTCCTCTCCCAACAAACCCTACTGGAGAAAGAACCGTGCTGAGACTGCCCTAACAAGGGAAGTGTCAGAAGTCGCAGTGGCCTTTTGACATGGGATGGGTACCATCTTAAGCAGCTTTAAATGCTGATTCCAAAACAAACTTTCTTAGCTGCAGAACTGATCTGGGTCGCGAGTTATGGGCATTTTAAACATTAAATTTTACACTGTTTGAAGTACTCTGTGATCACGGGAGCCTTTCAATTGCTTGTTTAAGCACCACAGCATGACTTTGATGAAGGCGTAGGATTACGTTAAACATTGTTGGACTGTTTCATCTATGTTTGAGCCCGAAAAAATGTTCGCTTTGATTTTTGGCTATTCTCAGCGTTGTAAATTTCCCGCAAATTAAATTCAATAACTCTCGTCCTAGATTAGTTCTGCAGCTAAGAAAGGCTGCTTTGGAATCAGCATTTCAAGCTGCTTCAGATGATACTTATTTCATGTCAAAAGGCCACTGCGAGTTCTGACACTTCCCTTGTAAGACCGATATTCTGAGAAAAGGCTATCTTACCCTCCCCCCTCTTCCTTCCCCCACAGACCGATAATTACAGGAAGCCCTGCCCTATGGGGGATCAGCAGATATTCCAGATTACAGATCTACAGCCCCTACAAACTGTATTGCCCTACGAGGCACTCACGTATAATCTGCTCTATGGACAGCCAAAGACCGAAGTCTTGAGAAAGAAGCTGCCAGCTACTTATTGTTAGAGGCCTACACAATGGTATTTTGAGGAGGAACCGCCCTTGGAACCTATATACAACCAATATTTTGTGATAAAACTGCTCTATGGGCCACCTACAAACCATAATTTGAGAAAGGACTGCCTTATGGGATTTTACAGACCAATATTTCAAGAAAAATTGCTCTATGTGCCGCTGCAAATCGATAATTTCTAAAAGGAGCGGCCGAGCGGGGAGGGGGGGGGGCTTGCCAACGATAATTTGTAAAGAATCGCTCCATGGGCCTCTTGCAGCATTTTGGGAAATAACTGCTCTATGGGCGCTCACAGACCAATATATCAAGAATTGAGCTGGAAACCCTCAAACCAATATCTCGAAAAAAATTGCAGCCGTTCAAAGACCGATATTTGAGAAAGAGCGCTTTCCGAGTCCCTTATGAATTAGTCTTCTGAGAGAGAAAAAATAATTAGAACAGGTTACAGTATATCTACGCCTCATACAAACCAACTTTCACAAGTAACTCCTCTACGCGCCGCACACAGACCGACAATTTTAGGAGGTGCCCTAGTCGCTTATACATCAGCATTTTGAGAAACAAGTACGAGCCTAAAAAGTGCCTGATGAGAAGCTTATGGAACGATAATTGTATGACGATTCTACGAGCCCTTCCGCTCCTCTTCAAATTCATATCTGAAAAAAGCGCATTATGGTCCACCTTTAGAACTATAAATATGAAAATGAAATGTTCCCCTTGCGGACCGATACTTTGAGAAGGAACCACCCTACAAATAACCGCTAACTGGATAATTGTCGAAAAAACTCCTCAGGGGAGCTTACAGATCAATATTTTTAGTAGAACTGCCTTACTGGCACCTACAAATTAAGAAAGAGCCCTATGAACAGATTAAGCATTGAAAGATATGCCCAATGAACAGCGAACAGACTGGAGTTGTGAGAAATGATTGCAGAGACCTATAAGAATAGCCTTACGACTTACCAACTTATTTCAAGAACAGAGAACTGTCCTCATCAATTCTCACCAACTATGCCAGCTATGAACTTTAACTAATTATGGGCAGCCAAGAACTTAAGCAGGAAAATGAAAATGTGAGCAGTCGAAGGGTAAACGTTGAGGAACTATTAAAGCATGTCTACGCTAGACAGCGAGTTCCGAATCATTCATACCGGCAGAGTTCAAACTTGCGAAAGAAGGGGGGGGGTACTGTTAGCAACCTTACGAGAGTGTCGGCCCCTTCCCAACTATAGCCTTTTTGCACTTAAGAACCGCACCCCTTTTGGACGCCTTCCTCGAGGAGACACGATATTTACCACCCCCTGTACCCCTACGAAAACACGCTAGCCTTGTAGACAATCTGCACCCTCCGCACCCTCGGCAATCACTCGCCTCAGTCCGCAACTTGTCAACATGTAAGTGCAAAACCTTGCCATTCTTTATTATAGAAAATGATATTGAGAGAAATAGTCGCTCTGACGGAACATGTACGTGGAATTGACGCTCAGGGCAGACGCAAGAACAATAATTCTCAACTGATAAATAGAAAAAACTGATAAGCAGTTTATGCAGTTCTACCGCACCTACACTTCGAAATGATAACAAGTTCGCTGTGTAGCTGAATATCAAGCGTTTCTCAACGCGAATTACACCGCGCACACACAAGCTAGTTGTTTAGAAAGATGATTATAAATACTGATGAATTTCCATGGTATAGACGACACTGATAGAATTGTAGATACCCATCACATAATGTGGCAAAAAATGCATTTTCGGTTACAAAGTTAGTAAAACTTGGAACGACGTGAGACCAAATTATTGACAAGTGTAGCAATGTGGAGCAAAAGTTAAAATCATCGTAGGAGTTCAAGTATGATAAGAAAAATTGATTCTGATAGTACAGACAATAAAGGCTCGTTTTGAGAGAGCACGCGTCATATCTCGCTACTCTAGATAGCAGTATCACATATTTCTACTATAGACATTCCTAGCAGTGTCATACTAAATCTTCAGTACAACTTCACGACGCTTTCGTCGAGTTCATGAAAAGATAGACAACTGTGGCCGTTTCAGTGAGAATCCCCAGAGGATCATACGAAAGACTGGAAATCTCAGCTTGTATGGCAATGTTCGTCATCCATTATACTCAAGTATCAGAGTATGAGAAGCTTCATAAAATGAGATAGAAAAAGAAAAATACAAAAATCTAGAGTAACTAAATATGACGTTGTCACCTGTCAGATCCCCTCCCCTCTCTAGCCCGGATGATCAAAAAGTATTTCAAAAAGATTCATCATATAGAGTCGCTACCCTTGCAGCTAGCACTAAAGAAGAGTGGTTTATGACCAGCATCGTGTATCGCAAAATATGTTTTCTGCGCTTATCACCCAACATAACGTGATCAAAACCGTCAGAAGATGAGCTCATAGAACGATATTGGAAACAAAGGACAAGAGCGAGATAGGAAAACTTGCACAATGAGAAAAGCAAAAAACAATTTTTCAGGGAAATGGCGAAGCCAGTTAAATCTACTAACTTGCATCGGACGTGATACAGAAAGACAGTGGGCAACAAGACAAACCAAAAAAAAACAATTTTTGCACCAGTAGTATGAGCTGAAAAAAATCGGATGATGCATATTCAGGAGCGATGAGTAAGCTTTTCAGCTTGCAAGATGGATTACGGGGAAGAGCGACGAAACCGGAACATTCTCATTTTACAGTTTTGAGAGATATGGAATAAAAGTTACATACAATAACGAAGGCTTATAATAAGGGATGGTAAGCCCAACCAATCGAACAACGTAAAAAATAGAAACTTTATCAATACTTATCACATTTTTACCCGTATCAAAAAAGTAAATAACAACGTTGAAAAATCATACTAGATATTTGCGACCATAGAGTGCAGCTTTCTGTTCGAATGCAGGAGATCTTATAGGAGAATTAATTGTATAGAAAGGATTCATCGAGTACTTGATGTAAGTCTCGTACATTTCCTGTAAAAGATTTCTTGATTTTAGGGACTACAAATAATCTCGTACTGCGTAAAAGCTCTATTTTAAGCGTAGAAGGTCTAAGTCATTACAACCGATCAACAGCCATACCTGGAAAAACTGACGGATGCCCTCATCACAGCGTTGAGTATGAAGCATCAAAAATCGAATCCGACCAGCCGACACGAAAGCAGAAACGAACCACTCATTGAATTTGTCGACTAACTGAATATAACATGTTGCTGAAAGGCCTATAAACAAAAGAAAAACTGAGTCTTTTCTACACTTCAAAGAACTGATTTGGATAAATGTAGAGCGTACCAAACTGTACTGTCAGTATACCTCTGTTAGAATGATCGCTGAGCCTCTATTTCGCGAGGCTTGAGAGGACTATGCTCCTCATTTACAAAAAACACCTTCAGGGATAATCATTAGGAGCCACAAGAAGCTTGTCACGCATGAAGGAAGTCAGTGAGTTTGTCCATTGTTCACGCAGGATGTCGCAAAGTCTCAAATCAATTGAACAAATTTTGTTGTCAAACTTTTCAAAATCGCTCCAGGTATATGAAAGAACTTCTGATAGCAGACAAGCGTTTAACAGAGGATAGAAAACTGGGAAAGTTGATGCTCAAGCAATGGCGCCGACCTTTACTTTCACACAAAGCCCTGTACCCTCCCATGAAAGGTAGCGGCTTATTCGAACTCTGTTGGCAGACGTCTAACAAATCCTCTTCATGGATATTTAACGCTCTGCAACGTTCTGTCCTAGCATAAAATAACGGCATGAAACTTGAATCTTATAGTAGTTCATTTGGCTGTTGCGTCAACTAAGTGCGTTACAATGAGTCTCTTCGCCATAGCTACTTGACTATATCCTGCGCTGGACAAATACTCCGCGACCTAAAGTCCGTTCGAACAACTGGTGAAAAAGCGACAGCAATAATGAAGAATAAAATACTGCTAATACAAAAAGGAACTCTATGAAAAACAAAACTTCAGTGGGAATCACAAGGTTCACCCTCACCTTCAAATACATCTGATTGCTGGTTAGAGCTTGTTCGTCGACAATATCGAGAGCGGCATGAGCTATGAATTGGTTAAGATGTCTGCTAAATATGCCGGATTAGAATGAAGTTCCATAGCCTCTCTTTATACTAAATGCCTTTCCGATATCTACCTAGTGTTAGTAGCGTTATAATGAAAGATTACCTGTTCTCCATCTCCTTTGACTTCTTTTCAGTAATTGGAAAGTCCATTTCAAAAAGCGGCTGGTCATTATGTCCAACAATCACAAAATAGAAATTCTTGGGAGCTGCCATATTGTGCCTCTACCTGAAACTGATCATAATTAGCAGTGAGTTTATCACGTTACATAAACTATCATATTATCACTGAATAGAAAGCGAAGAGCGATTTAAAAAAACACAAAGATGCACATCCTATCCTATACCGAAGCAAAACAGTAAGTTATGACATTTGCGCAAAATGCCAATCTTACATTTGCAACAGCCTGGTAATTGAAGAGGTATGAATTTATTGAGTTTATATTATAAAAATTCGCAAGTATCGACGCCTTTTAATTTTTTAGGCGTGAAAATGCGGGGACTGTAATTACACAACATGTTTTTTTTTAACGTCTCGTTGGCCAATTCGTGTTCTGAATCGAACTTCTAGGCTAGAAAAGAGGGATAGCTATCTTATTTCGCATAGTTTTCTTTTTACTAAAAACCGAAGTTAATGCTCTTGAGGGAAGGAAGAAATCGCTCCGGATTTTCCTCTGGGGCAGAGGATTTCATCTGGAAAATGATAACATAAAAGAAAGTGTACAACGGTAAGCCTGGGCAGGTTTACAAAAGGTTGTATATTTGATCCCAAACCCAGGAGCAGAGTTGAGAGTCAAACTTATTGTTACAAATGGAAGTAGATCACTGAATGTGCAAGATCCACGGCGAACACTGAGGGACCCGTCATACTTCGCAGAAAAAAGCCCAAAAGCGCCCAAAAAGGTCCGGAAAAGTCCGAAAGCGTCAGAAAGAGCCGGAACGCAGAGACGAGCTTTTGGTAGAATTCTGTCTTTATCTTGATGTACACACGACTGAAAATGAACTAATCTTAGCGCCAAACGTGCGCTCGAGAAGGGGCGTTCTGGCTCTTTCTGGCATTTTTGGGCTTATTTGGGCTTTTTCGGGCTTTTTTGGGCTTTTCTCGAGAATGATGGATCCTTGAAAGTATCGTGAGATCGCCTAATGAGCCGAAACCAATCCTGTCAAGTCCAGTAGGTGCACTCTTTTGACTTGAATCGTTCTCCCTTTTCTCCCTATTTGTCCCGGTTTATAGATGGCATAGTGAATACAGTCTTTACAGTGGCGGACCGAAAGGGGGAGAACGGTCAGGAGGTACCATCGGAGTGAATTCGCAAAGTGACGCCTCACCACTTCAACTAATACAACAGCAGTCCTGCCGCGATGTTACTCAAGGCATCGAGTCGTGTATCTGCCCCCAGCCCCTGTTTTTGCCGCCGAGAATCTTAACCGGAAAGTTTCGTGGGCCCAAAAATTTGAACGCGGCGTGCGCGACGTACCGCCTGAAGTGCAGCCCCGAGAGGGAGGGGGGAGGGGGGGGGGGAGAGCGTCCCTCTCCCTCGAGAATGGGTCGCGAAATTTTTGAAATTTACACATGGGCTGTAAAAATGTGCAAGTAACTAGTTCATTCTTCTTAATAATCAAAATAATATTAATTTTTTTGAAAATTTAAATTGACCTTGTGAAAATTTTTTTTCGGGGCGTGTGAGCCGCAAAAATTTTGAGAAGCACCGAAATTTTCCGGAGTGCATGGCTAACGCATTAATTTGAAAAATTTTTTGCCTCAACCTCGGACGGAAATTCTGCTACTGCCACTAAGTCTTTATTGTGTATTAGTTGGCATACCCGGTACAGCCCGGTCTTACAAATCTTCAACAAATATCAACATGCCCTGGTTCCACGCTGCCAACTCCAGCCCGTGGTTCAAACTTTGCAAAAAATGATAAAATTGATAAAGGTAGTCGATGGTACTGATGATACTCAAAGTTATTTTGTTCGTAAACAGCATTCTCCAGCCCCATAGCTCAAACTTTGCAAAAACTCGATGTATTCGACAAAGGTAGTCGATAGCTTTGAAAACTGATGTGTGGTAATCAGCATACTTACCACTCCGCTGTGCAACTCCCAAACCCGTACAACTTTGCAAAAATCGATATCGATCGGTAACGAACGGTATGAACAATTACCCAATGATACGCTCAGAAACAAGGAACTCGGGTTAAATAGTTGCCATGTGAAGGAGGGTGTTCGGTCTTGTCACCCCATAATCTTTGTGGACTATCAACTCTAGCCGTTACACTTTTTCGAGACTGTTTTAAAACAAGGGGAGGTTGTAGGAAAATAGCGATACCTAGATTTATACGATTTATTTGCCTCTCATATTATTACAATATGTGGCACCCAAACAAATTGATCCATTCTTTCAACGTGAGTGATCTTGCTACTCTTTGCCGATTGCAAGTGCGAGCTTCTTCTGAAATTCATCTCTCCATCTCATCCTCGGTCGTCCTACTGGACGCTGTTGAAATGGTCGCCATTCCAATAGTTCTCTTGACCATTTTATCTTATTTCTGTTGGCGAGTTTCCAGTCATAAATCCTTTTCCTTTCCTTCGCGCAAGTCGCTAAATCTTTCGCTTTGGTGACGCCACGTAACCATGAATTCGTCTTCTTGTCTATTAGGCGACTGCCAACCATTCTCCGTTCTATTTGGAGTTCATCCTATACACGTCCCTCGACTGGTCGGTCATTTCGACCGCTCTTCTCCACCCTACCCGATGTCGAACTCCTTGATCCAGGAAGCCCCGGAACAGCAGGATCAAGAATGTTCCAACCCAACAATGACTGTGTACACATCGGAACAGTCAACGTGAGACGCGATATCTAGAGCAAGGAGAAATATGAAGAGGAGTTCTTTGCAGACGGAATTAGCAGTGACTGTATAGACTAATGAAAAGAGAAATGCTTCCTGTAAAGCTTTCGCAGTTTAAAACGCTTTTAAGGCACTACTTTCGCATTCGAAATCTGTGTTCATCGTTTTTGGTTTTGTTTCTTTTTGTTACTACTAATATTTGAAATTTCTATGTTTGTAGCACATGTTGTTGATGATTAATGCATAGGACATCCTATGTAATGAATGGAATAATGAATGGATAACGAAAAGTAGCCTATGACACCCGTCCGCTTGAACCGTATTGTGCAAAGTTTGGTCAGGATCGGTCAGAAATAAAATGTTTTTGGGAATACATATCCGTGCGTACGTACCTACGGGCAGACAGACATACAAACATACATTCAGCTTTGATTATTTATGTAGTTCACTCTCTGATGTTCCAAAAACTCAAAAAATTTGAAAGAAAAACATAACGCGAACACAGCACGAAGAAGCTCTAATCTAGGGTATTGTAGCGGTAGCAGTCTTTGTGAACTGATGGTTTCCCTTTTTTAGAAGTACACGTTTTTCTAAGATCCAGTTCCCCACCGCCAACGCAATCGAATGAGTTCAATTTCTGAGGTTCAAACAAAATCAGCTGAACGACGAGCCCCAAATATGGTTTAGCTGACTGACCTAGTGCCGACGTATCTTTCAAGAACCCGGGCGAGAGGAGAGGGATACATCAAGCGAAAGGGGCTCACCAACCTTTGACTTCCCCAAACGAGGAGACCAAAAATTATAATGTTGTGATCTGATGACAGCTAAAGGAAGAGTTTTGGTGTTGCTAACTGAATGGGTGGATGTAAATACAAGATCAGTAGCTGATACTGCGGGTGGGAAAGAGCAACTATGGGATCACAATTGTGGAAAATGGTAAAAGTCGATTATTGTGAACATCTAAGGACAAGAAGTCTATGCCGAAGTCCCCCAGACATTTTCGGGCGGGAGTGAACAGAGGTAGAGTATAAATTGCCTGAAGTGTCGTCATGGCTGGCACTAGAGCTCGAGCGGTAACCAACAACGAATTTTAAAGTTGAGGGGGAGCATGCTGACCAAATGGGGTACGGGTCAGGAGTCACGATTTTTCGCGAAGCGACGCGCCAACGCGACGTCAAGTAGTGCAAGACTCAGCTCAGTCAGTACTCCTGCCGCAATGTTAGTTACGGCATCCAGTCACGTATCTGCCTTCATCCCCCCCCCCCACCCCCTACCGTGGCGCCGTGTCACTTTAGCACGGAGAGTTTCTATAGGATATAAAATTGAGCGCGGCTAGTGGCCGCCGCTTGCAGTGTAACCCTGACCCGTAACCGACCAAATGTTGAGGCAGAGTTCACCCGCCGTCATGGGCGTACGCGCCCACAATAAACTCTTCTATTAGAAAAGCGAACCCTTCTACCTACGAAGTTGGTTTGTACGATGAATAAATTAGGGAAGAGTGAAAAGAATCGCAGAGGCGATTTTAATTAAGCCATGCTGCCGTGGTGCAAGATATCGGGTGCAAGAAAATATGCAAAAAACCAATTTTGTTTGCTAGACTACTGCAGTTTGAAAGGGCACAGTGATGAGGGGTCGAAGATCCAGGCAAACTTAGTAGTTCTTCTGCACGGATCGTTCTGGAACACAGCGGAGTTCACCCTCATTTACCCACTCGTTCGCCAAATTTCCTTTATTTCACTTCTTAGCTCGGTCCACGACTTTAGCTATGCTATTTTTCGTAAGCCTTCCTTTTGATTGATCTATTCGGTTTCGACTTCTGAATACCATCCAACACTACACTACGGTCATTTCGTTTGCTTAAAAAACTTGTAGAATTTCCGCCCTCAATGCTCTTTAGCTATGCTATTTTTCGTAAGCCTTCCTTTTGATTGATCTATTCGGGTTCGACTTATGAATATCATCCTACACTACACTACGGTCATTTCGCTGCTTAACCAACTTGTAGAAGTTCCGCCCTCAAGGCCATCTCGGTTGATGATTGGATCAGTGTTGCATGCCAAACACTGACTGAATGATATTCTTCACCAAAAACCCACTGAAATCTTCGACGTCGATGTTGTCACTAGCATCAGTCGGCAGAGGAGATTGAATTAGCCTGAACACTTTGTTTTATTGATAAAGTTGATGAAGTGGTTCAGTTGGATTTTATTTCTGAATCACTGGTCTTCTCGATCAATGTGAACGATGTGAAATTCAAAAGGTGTAAAACATGATAGATAGAACCGCTTTTAAAGGCGCATAATTATCGATTGAAAACTTTTTGCCATAAGAAAATAGCTTGTCATCCGCACCATGGCATCTTTTCTATGGTAATTCAGTTTCCTAACGTGTGCCACTCTGTGATAAGGAGCTATGGAGTCACTCTTTTCATTGCTTTGGCACTACTAGCATACTCTGCTGTCATTGTTATGATTGTCAATGATAAGTTGCCAACATTCGTTATTCCTAACGAGTCGATGGTAAGCCAAGATGCGTTTCCAAGATTTAAATGTAATTAAGTTATTTGCAAGTGCCATTGTCCATGGTTTTTCTCAATCTGATTTAAGAGAACAGAAATTCGAAAATATCTATTCCCCCTCCCCCACCCCACTTTGGTCAATAGCAGTGCTTTCTCATTTTACTATCTCGATCTTTTCCTCATTCTCTCATTCCAAATCATGCGAGTTGGTGCATAGCAGCATAAGTTACAGGCGATGTCAAAAACCTATTCCCTTTTGTGCAGTCCTCGATTTGCATGCACGCGCCGCAAATCCCGTGCGCCAATTGCGCGAGCGGACGGCAGGGCATTTTGCCAACTCTCAGAGACGTCATCGATCAAGGGTTGGCAAGGGCCCAAGCCGTACGCACGCGAACGGAGCGCTCAGCCTTGCGATGCGTACGCGTAAGAGCTACGGACTTGTGAGCTCCTCATTAACATGCACTGCATGAAAACTTCTCCAGAAAATATATAGAACCGCCTGCTCTATATATTAGTTTGTCAATAAGAATATATTATATTTGTTTTTAGCAGGTCACAGGTCAGATTACCTTTAAAAAGTCTGGACAAACTACATTTCCGATTCTCCGCAATGAGGGATTTTTAAGGGAGCGCTAACATATTCGACTCTTTCGACTTCTCTAAAGTGCAAAGTTCAATGTCTTTTCAACTTTTAGCTTTTTCTTCACTGAGCTAAGGTTAACACGTTTTGGACCACGAAATCGCGCGCGGCGAAAAGAGTGTACTTTCAGCCGTTAGCCTACAAAGGGACCTTATTCCGCAGCCTGTGGACCACATTTGTAATCAGCACGTCAGATAAACTCCATCCAAAGTGCTGAGTAAATTCGAAGTGTTTGAATTTTGTCGCTTGAGAGGGGGACTTCTATGTTTTCTTGAAAGATAGGAACAAGAACTCAGATTCTAATAGTATTCAAAAATATCTATGTTGTACACGGCACACATCAGTATTGAAACTACGGTTTTTCTCTTTGTTATCGAAGCAAAGGAAAGTTGCGACGTTGCACGCGTCGTTCGCGTCGCCGTACTTCGTTGCAACTGTTGTTCGATTTGTGCTCATATCTCCTAAACAAATATCGGCGGCACAACTCTACAGAGTCATTTGAAAAGTAGGAGGTTAGACCTTTGACTTAACAACTTTAGACTAAAAGGAAACCTCCTGCAAACGCCAGAAAGATCCCTCAAAGCAGCGTGCTGCACCATGTGCAGCACCGGTCCGAAACGTGTTGAAACCCTTTATGGCCGGGCATACAACACGCGGTTTGACCGCATGCGATTTTCCCGACAAGACAACTGTCACAGATCATCTGATGTCGATCATGTTGCAATTCGGTTTAACGGTTTTCCGGAGCATTAATCGCTGACCAGTTGCTCCAGGGGCACGCTTCCTCATCGGAATCGCCGTCATTTGGCCAACTCTCAGAGTATGCATCGCTGTCTTCGAGCAGCGAAGCGACCATGTCGCTAGATTGGACTTTTTTATGGTAGTTTTTTTTCGAAGATTAGGGCTGTATTCATGTTTAGGGTTCCAAGAACTAATCCAATTTTGTTAGCTTGCATTGTTTCTCTGTGATTTGATGCTTTCAATCTATTTACTAAGTTAGTCTATTCTCTTCAATTATGTTTACGTAAAAAGCTCGATTACGATTAATTAACTAGTCAATGATTTCGCTGAAATTTGGTCCCGGGGGAGTTATTCAATGGCTGGACGCGAAAACCAAACTCTTTCTGCATTTTGGGGCTTGTTCATGAAGTTACAGTAGCTATACTGCAGAGGGACAAAATCATGGAGTTGCCTGGTACTTTGTGCGGGGGTGTGGGGGGGGGGAGGTATCTGCCATGTTATCACGATTATTGCATTTGCTTTATCATAAAGTCTTTTCGTAAACATGGCGTTATTGCAGCGATTAAGCATGGAATTCGTAATCGGCACGCTAAAACCCCTCTAGGGAAAGTTTGAACTACTTGAAGCTTTGACGAATCTATAGCATACCTACTGTCCCGATGTCTCCATTTTGCGAAAGCAACACTATTTTGCGCGTCTGAGCGAAATTTACCATTTCAAAATATTGGGCCGCGAATGCTGGAATAGTGCTGCAAGTTCTTGCGGTTCTGCAGTTTTAATCGATTCTGGGATCAACTTGAGAACACAAATAGAAGCCTAGTTGAAATACAAAGTGGACGATTGTAAAAGAGCGTAAAACACAAACAAGAGGCACCACTTCGTTCAGCTCAGTCATTCAAGTACTTAGCAGCTACAAATGCGCTTAAAAAATCTTTGAAAAAAAGACGGAAGCGAAGAAATGCAGTTGCTAAAACTACGTATGGGACTCGCGCGGCAAACCATTTCCTCTGAACATAAGCGTAAATTCTTATGACCACACTTGCTCAAAAAAATCGGAGGGAAGTGGAAGTGGGTTTCGTCTGCGAGGTCCTAATTACACTTGGAATCACTTTCAATTTTTGTAGTCATTTTTATAAGTGCCATTGTCAAAAATTATTAGCTTGTCCCGAAAGTTCTGTCGTTTCATTTTTGAAGATTTGTAACCTTTTGCTGTCTCAACGGATATGCTTCTTTCTACATTAGGAAGAAGAAGTCGTCCTCCTTAAAGAGGTGTCTCGATGAGCTACAACTATACAATAACCGCAGAGATAAAAATGGAAAAAGAAGGCAACTTAAGCGTTGAACATTTTAAGTTAGGTCGTCAAAAGTCTGGAACGCTGCAGAAAAATCTGAGATTGCCAGTACCTAAGTTTCATGACCTACCCTTTGCACCAGGGGAAAAATTGTGCTGCTTGAACGTTTCAACGAAAAGTTATGACTTTTGAGTTTACATTAGAAAACGCCAAAATTGATTAATTTGTCACTTTCCCGAAAATCATAACTTTTTACAGACACATCCAAACAGCACAAACTTTTCGAAGCTGTAAAGAGTAGGTCAAAAAACCTATGTACTTACGTTTTCAGAATTTTTCGTAGCGCTACAGGTTTTTGGCGACCACTTAGAATGATAAAAGTTTATGTGGTCTCCTTTTTCCATTTTCATCTCTGCAGTCAGTGCGTATTAGAAGCTAGGAAGAAAAGTTTTCAAAAGCAAAAGACTTACTCTTTCAAATATAATTACGAAAATGCAAATCCGTTGAGGCAGCGCAAAGTTACAAATTTTAAGAAATGAAACGACAGAACTTTCGGGACAACCTAATATTTTGAAATCAGTTCAGCGATACCATTCTGTAAAGGGCTATCGCTGAACTAATTTAAAATTAATCAAGTTGTTTCGCATCTTCGAAAAAAGAGTAAACAACGAATTTTATCTTTTGAGTTTGCAATAAAGTCTGGTAAATTTATGATTCTACGACAATCTATCTTTCGTTCAACACTTCTTTCACACGAAAACGGTACACTTAGAAAGACGCTGTAATTTTGTCCATCTTTTCAACATTTTCAACACACATCAAATTCTCTATCGAAAAATATCAGCTCATCACGGACATTCGCATTGTTTTGAACCTAGTATTGCAAAGTAGATATTTGAGCAGCATCGAGCATGCGTCAAAAAGTCCATTATAATTTTAGGAACTATGAAAAAGGGAATGTTAGGTCTAAGGCATACCTTGCGTGGTTTTAGTCGGTGCGCAATGTGCAACTGCAAGAACTCTTCATAACTGGTCGTAAACGCATTTTGCTTGAGCCACCTTGCTGCATTTGGTACAGCTTACGAAACGCATACGCCCATGCACCTGAGAGCCGCAAAAGTAAAGACGGTTGGCCGCCGGGCATCATCGGGATCATACAGAATGCTGGAAAATGCGGCTTATACAGCTTCTCGCTCCTGGTCAGCATGCTCATAGTGAAGAAAGATTGAAATACTCACGGATAGGTTATACAGGGTGAAATTCAGATATCTGGAGCTTCAGCATATGAAACTTTCTTTCTAAGCTGCGATCACCTCCCCAGCAGGGATGTTAATGCATGCGGCCTTAAGTCTCATACTACAACCCTTACTCAACCCTGGTTATGATCTGCTCTTTCCACATTGGAAGTTCAACTTTGATTACTTCAAACAACCTTCATCACGACAATGAAATACAACATGTCACATGAAAAGTGTGATTCAACCTAGATAAGCACTCAAAACGAATATTTACTATATTTGACGTATGACTTATGCATCATTGTCACTTCTGCAGCTATGGCCTAAGATATACCTCCCGCATTTCGCGAAATTGCCACATCTTCACGACTTGGCGATTTGCTAGGTGTCTACATATTAGGCACACTTTCCTTTCTTCGAAGTCAACGAAAACCTTCCAAAGTTGTACTGAACATTGAACACAACGGTGCTAAACGTGTTACTTATAAGAGCAGATGAGTTTTTGAAAGATCGAATTTTTCGATAAAGCCCAACATTCGACTTGTGATTCATCGCAAAATTCATGACTCCAATACATCAGTTGTTCTTAACAGCAACATGCTTAGCACTGTTGGGCTAAATGAACAGTACAACTTTGAAAGGTTTTCGTTAACTTCGAGGAGAGAAAAATGATTTTGAAGAAAAGACGGTCGGCCATCGGTTATCGTCAGGGGATCACACAACAAGCCGGAAAATGCGGCTTGTCCAGCTTCTTGCTCCTGTCCAATATGTTCACAGTGAAGGATAGTAGGAATACTTACGGATAGGTAGACAACGTAAAATTCAGATTTTTAGAGCTTTAGGATATAAAGCTTTTCTTTTACGCTGCGATCTCTTCCCCCCCCCCTCTCAGCAGGGATGTTAATGCATGCCGCCCTTAAATACTATCTCCCTCCCTTACCCCTTCTGAAAGACATAACAATTCCAACACTTTCTGCGGGAATGCTCGCAACTCATTCTACCTCGTAGTTCATGAAGCAGCTGAATGCAATTCCTTTATAGCCAACTACAGGGACCAGCCGACCACGATGTCGGTGCTTGCATCTCTCCAGATTGCTCTTCAGCAATCTACCATCCCACGAGGGAGAGAGCTTGGTTGTTTCCATGTCGGATTGAATCTTGGTCTGACCTGGTCATACGGCGCCTCACACCACCTGCCCCTCGTCCCCCGCTTCAATAAGACTATCAATTGCCTATAATCGTAGGCATGATATAGAGGCACTACCATACCTTCGATAAATAGGGCCATGAACTGTGATTATCTTCATTCTGAGCTACATAAGGCAAGCAACAAATGGCCAGAAAGCAGAAAACAAATATAATGCTGCAATATTCCAGAGTACCCTGTCCTTACTCTGTTGGAATGTTTGCGATACAGAGGACGAACAATTTGACAGGATTTACCGTCTCTGCATAGACCTCGGTTTCGAAATGAATACCGACTTATGTTCTGCAACGACATACACAACCGCAGAGAGAACTACGAGAAGACGAAAAAAATTTGCGACAAAACATCATTGATATATCTTGCTCGTACATCAATGAATGAAGTTTCCAAGTTTCAAGCAGCTTCTACTAAAACTGTTCCTGTACAGAAACGCTCAACAGAACTAAACTGAAGGTTCATATAGTTCGCATGACTGCAGACATTTCTTACTGACCGTACGGCTACCCATAAGACAAATGTTCAAACGTGGCTGGGTTGCGGTTTTGACTCTTTCGATCATTATGAGTGCCGTTAGAATATAAAAGAAAAGAAGATGGTGGAAACATTTTCGTGAATGCATTGTTATCGACCAAAACCTTCTCTTGCATGAATCAGCACATCATATGCATTATGACAGCTTTTTCATTTGAGTTTCCTTACATATGGCACTCTATGATACATAAAGTCTATGCTATTTCGCATTTTATTGCCTTAACGATACATACATCTTTTACCATTGCTTAGGTCGAGCCTGGGATAGGCTCAGGCCTGTCTCCCAAGGGTTCGTAATAGAAGTGAGCGGGAGGGGGTAGTAATTAAGGGTAGCCAAAATCTTTTGATGATGGAAATGCCACAAAAGTAAAATATAAGCAGTAAGTGTCATGATGCTCACCAACTAAATCATGATAATTGCATGTTAATTTTCAATTCAAAAATTACTTCTTGCCTCACATCTACCATATGCTCACGATGGAGGCCCTACCGTCGAGACGTGCACAATTAGAAATGAGCGTGTCACAGACAGTGGCTCGCCAAAACCGAACATCCCGAAATTTTGACGAAAGGTTGCTTGCACCCCTAATATGAGAATAGAGCAGGTTCGAGCGCATAGCATGCTGCGTTTGTCTAGGAAAGCCCGTAACGCGCAAGCCAATCTAATACGCGCGGACGAACTTGCGATTCTCCCTGAGGGTGCCTTCATACCGCGCCGGCAGCCGCCGCTGGCAGCCCGTAGCAGCCGCTGGCAGCCCGTAGCAGCCGCCAGCAGCCCGCAGCCCGTAGCCGCCGCTGGCCGCTTTTGTCATAGAAGCCAAAATCATCAAACTTACCACTTTGAGTGCGCTCGCCCATGCTTTCCATCTCCCACGCTTCTTTCTTCTGTTGCCGCCAGTGTATAGTTCGAAAATGAAGAAGAAATACACATATTAAATTGTGTTCATTGTTTTGTTGCCGCATATTGCATCCTATCTGCGCCCACATTTCAATTACGCAATCTGTCTTGTGTAAAACGGTGTGCCATTGCCAAAATCAGAGGAACCCATACAGCGAATCAATCGGCGCTTGCGAAATAGCCCCGAAACCGATCGTGTAAAAAACAGTGGTTACCTTTCGGATTTTTTGGAATTCTTGGAATGTTCTTTCTCATTGTGGACTTATCTCTTTGTTTAGTATAATGCGATTCAGATGTTACGTAGATCCAAAATAGCTTGCCAAGTGCTAACTCACTTAGATTTTTGGCAGTAATTATTTACTAGATAGTGGATACAGCTTGTAGTGTACGTTAGCACATGATTCTTCTGAAAATTTTGGTCGGAGCCACACATAGCTTTGGTGCTTGTCGTAATCAGTTTCTGCAGGGCATACCTTCGATAGTCTAGAGACAGGGCGCCAAAAGTGAAGGTTGTTTGAACATCTGACGTCATAAATAGTGAAGGTTGTTCAAAGAAGATCAGAGAAGAAAAAATGACATAAAATAGATATTAAAAGCAAGAGAAACTGCTGAAAACCACATAAAAATGCTGCAATAAGGTTTGAAATCTTTCGTTTGGCGGCTTTTTAAAGTGCAAGTTTTCGCTTCAAGACCAGCAATTCGCAACACGGGGTTTTGATTTTTGATGCGTCCTTTGAATTTTTACCCTCGCGCCGTCCCTTTTGTACCCTGCGACGTTGTCTGGATTCTTCCGCTCATCATTCTGAGCAAGTATCGTCCAAGCTGGAGAAAATTCGTTGCGAAACCACTGAAAAAGAATAAGGTAAAGAAAAACGCATTTTTTTGTAATTTTCACAAAAAAAAACGGCATAAGCAGAGAAATAAGCTCGGCGACGTTGTCTACATTATAGACAGAAACAAGACCTATCGACTACACAAAAAAACTGCGTGAAAAGAGTCAAACTAGGAGAAAAACGAGAGATTTTCGAAAACAAGGTTTTTGCGGGATTTCTCGTTTAAATCATAAAAAGAAGTCTTGCGACGTTGTCAGCGTGAAAATAGAGATCAAGAGCTTCAAAATGATATATAGCTTGCTAAAATTGGGTTCGAAACAGCGAAGAAAAAAGTACCAGAGCCAAATGCCCCGCGCCCCGCGTTTGGGGTAGCGAGGTAGCGCGCAGCGCGCGGAGACGCAGACGAGCAGCGGAGACAGACCAGAGCCGGCGGGGCATTTGGCTCTGGTCATTGATCTCCGCGGGGTCATAACAAAACCCTATAATATTATATATCGTTGTGATCCTCATGAGACGGCCAGGAGCACTGACAACGTCGCAGGTCTTGAAAATCACTCCATAACGAGATAGACCAGCATTTATGTGGCGACTCTTTGCGCAAGATTTCAGCGCAGTTTCTCGTTTTTATTGAATTCCAGCGGCTTTCATGAACCTCCAACGCTCAATCGCAATCTACAGAAAGGTTAATTGATAAGTTTCATCCTAATTTCTAACTGAATTTTTGAAGAAAAACCTTCTTTTCAGCAAAAAAAGGCCATAAAAACGCGATCCTTCGGTTTTTTTGAGCTTTTTCTGGATGTCACTACTATATTTGCCTCATTCACATTCATCCTTACATAGTTAGTCATTAGTTATATCATAATATCCGGGCTTCGCCCCGGATGACTTTTGTATTCCTCTCCAGGTGAAGGTTGTGTCCTCTCATGACACTCAAAGTGAAGGTTACCAGAGTACGTGGCTCTATGTATCGAAGGTATGCTGCAGGGTGATTTCAGTAATTATACTCGAATACTAGGATCTATAGAAAGTTGTAACCATGGAATACGGACTCCCCTTCGTAGAAATAAGCCTTGACTTTACTTGATGCTTCTGAGAAAATTGTAAAAGAAGTCTGAAGGCAGAAATTTGAGCTCAGGATTGCAGTATTGTCAATGTCGGATTTGCTTCAGCAGCAAAAAGTCGAATTTTTTTCTCAATGCTCACGTCAAAAAGCATCCAGAAGGTAGACGAAACCCCGTCGCTTCCGATCCAGCTGAGAAACTGCAAAATTTCTTACTCAACGCAGGTTTGAGCTGTGGAGCGAAATACATGTGAAAGCATTTTCAAGGCAAAAAAGGAGATAATCAGTTCCTTTGAAGGTATGACACAGCTTGACTAAAGCAACTGTTTGGCGTTTTTAGATGTGTACCTACCTAAGAAAATTCGGGAGCTAAGAAGTGCTTTAATTAGTAAAAACTCCAGGTGGACCTATAATTTTGTCCAGCCTTCAAGCCTGCTTTTTTCAAAATTTTCATTTTTTTCTTGAAAAACCCAACGAAAACGAGCCATGTTTTGATGGCTAGTAGCAGGCTGGTAAACACACGGCTGTACCAAATTTTGGAACATTTTATTGTCAACAGAGTGAGTTATGGTACTTTTTAGAGTGGACCTATAATTTTGTCCAGCACTGTAGTAACCATTCACAAAGATGACCGCTGTCAGAAATTTCGTTCAGCAAATGGGTAAACAAAACGCGATCATCAATTTAGCATGAACGTTCATGAAAAACCAAAATTTCTGAAAGGATTCAAAATGATAAATTAATAATTTCTCACTGTATGCAGTTTTCCAAGAAAATAAAGCAAACCTGCAAGGAAAAAAGAAAGCTTATCCTCACGTTTTTCCTTCTGCAATCATCATGTTCATCGACCCCTTCTCAGGGACTCGCGCCGTGCGGGCGGCCAGCGATGACCTTACAATCGCTCGTCGGTGTGTGCTGTTGTACGGTCGTCAAGGGCCGATGGAACGGTTAACGTGGGGCGTCCGCACGGTCTCTAATGTTCGCCGCTTGCGCGGAGAAAGTCGGCCGCTCGCTTGCTCTTGGAGTAGATGCATTTGCGATATCTTGACAATTTTTCTTGGATAGATCAATCCTTTACACATTTTGGGAACACGAATCGATGCTTGCAGCATTGCTAAACTTTTCATGGGGAAGCCCTCACCATCACTCTTGATAACTGTAGCCTCACACAGGTTCATTCCATTCTTGCCGGTAAAAGAAAATGTTGATGACACGATGTGTCAACGCTTAGCCAGCCTAAACATTGCGTCGTATCTCACACAGGTATCATTTAGGGCCGCATGCACTAACCTCCCCGCGGGGAGGTTAGTGCATGCGGCCCTTACGCTCACAATGTGTGAAAATAATGAGCAGAAAATAGAGGTCACTGTTGGCCGCTTGCACGGCAACATGTAATGCCCACCGATAAGACGGACGCATTGCCGGCCGCTCGCTCGAACAACTGTATTGCATGCCGTTTGCATGGTAACATTGCCTGCCGCTAGGACGGCGCTTCAGCTGTTTGCCGCACGCACGGAGGCTTTAGGCTTATGTCGACCGCTTGTACGCTAGCCCTTATAGGAGGACCGCTCGTACGGCGCATCCCTGAGTTCGTACTGAAATCCGTGAGTTACTCACGAGCAATTCACGAGACTTTTTTGTGGTTCTCTACCTAGCAACTGTTTACGGCAGTTGACCTTCCAGTCCATCCTTAACTTACAGTAAGGCAGAGTCGCCCCGGCAAATGACGGAAAACATAGGAGAATGTGCGGTCGTCATCTAAACTGAAATGTGAAATTAGAGCTACAGGGGTGATATTTCGTTCTAGGGAGGGGGGGGGTTATTATGGGTCAATCTCATGTAATTTGTTCTTGACCTATGCTATAGGCTTCGCATCCCCGGCAAATAGTGGTTTCAAAACTGCTGTCAGAAGTTCCACTCAATAGTTTTTCATTGAAAGTGCTAATCTTTAGATCACTCTACAAGATTTACCCTAGCAAGGAAAATATCTACCTGAGAAAAGTCATGCTGACAAGGAAAGGATACCAACATTAGTCGGCGATTGAAGATGAGGTGTATATCAATAGACTCGCCTTTGAACGCTGATTCTAGATCTGCTTTCCTTTTCTGCGGAACAACTCTCCGAAAGAAGTTATACGCGCTTGAATGTCCAAATTTGCCAAGCGTTGAATGGCATAAAATTAGCGAAAAGCTCTAAGACAATACTTAAGCAATTTCCATCGGCTTTGTTCCTTCATTGCAAGCAATATGCTCGATACAAAACTGATTTCCCGCTTTCCGATGTTTTTGTGCATCGTTTCGTCAACTTTAGGCCACCTAAACCTTGACAAATTTGGACATTCAAACGCTCACAACTTCTTTCGGAAACTAATTCCGCAAAAAAAGAAAGCAGATTTGGAATCAGCGTTCAAAGATGCATCTAGTGGTATACATCTTATTACTACGCAATCTTTTCTTGTACTGCAAAGTTCCGAAAAGTGGAATTCAAGAAGACTCTGTCAATGCTCGGTATTGCTGTCCTGACCTTGAAATCTTATCTATAAAGCTGAATGTGTGTCTGTCTGTCTGTCTGTCTGTCTGTCTGTACGTATGTGCGGAATAGAAATTTTTATTTCTGAACCGATTTGGACCAAACTTGGCACACATATACTTCAAGGCGGGGAGCGTGTCATAGGCTACTTTTCGTTATCGATCGATATCGATTTTATCGATTTTTATCGATTTTTTTTGCAGAGTTCACCTACGGGGCTGGGAGTTGGCACAGGGGGGTAAGTGGGCATGGCGATTCCGAATACAATATTAGTTTTTGTAATCATATGCTACTTTTATCGATTTTATCGATTTTTTGCAAAGTTTGAGCTACGGGGCTGGGAGTTGGCACAGGGGGGTAATCGAGCATGCTGATTACGAATACAATATTAGTCTTCGAAATCGTCCATTACTTTTATCGATTTTATCGATTTTTTGCAAAGTTTGAGCTGCAGGGCTGGGAGTTGGCACAGGGGGGTAGGTGGGCATGCTGATTTCGAAAACAGCACAGGGAACGGGAAATGAAGCGTAGAAGTGGGCACAGGGAAAGGCTGTGCAGGGATAGGGATGGGAGACCTTTACTACAGTGTTTTGACAGGCCCGAGCGGAGCCGGGTAAGCAAGCTAGTATATACATACATATATATAGCTGAAGGTCTGTCTGTCTTTATGTATATGTGTACGTATGTGCGGAATAGAATTTTTATTTCTGAACCGACTTGGACCAAACTTGGCACACATACACTTCGGGGCGGGGCGGGTGCCGTAGGCTACTTTTCGTTATCGATCGATATCGACTTTTTCGACTTTTATAAACGATTTTTTGCAGAGTTCACTACGGGGCTGGGAGTTGTCAGAGGGGGTAGGTGAGCATGGCGATTCCGAATACAATAATAGTTTTTGATATTACCTGCTACTTCTATCGATTTTATCGATTTTTTCAAAATTTGAGCTGAAGGGCTGGGAGTTGGCACAGGGAGGTAAGTGGGCATGCTGAGTTCGAAAACAGCACACGGAACGGGAAATGAAGTGTAGAAGTGGGCACAGGGAATGGCTGTACAGGGAGAGGGATGGGACCTTTATTACAGTGTTTTGACACTGACAGGGCCGAGTGGAGCCGGGTAAGCAGGCTAGTTTACATGTAAAATGAAGAGCGATAATCGGCTTCACACTGAAAACTTAGCTCTACAGAATGACGCTTGTTTCTGCACAAGAGAGATCTGGCGATCCAATAGTTGTATTTTTGTGGTTATTCTTATAATCTAACTAGTTGGCAAACCCGGCTCCGCCCGGCCCTGTCATTATCATATTTGTAATCAGCATGCTCGATTACCCCCCGTGCCAACTCCCAGCCCCGTAGCTCAAATTTTGCAAAAAATCGATAAAATCGATATCGATCGATAACGAAAAGTAGCCATGACACGCTCCCTGCCGCGAAGTATATGTGTGCCAAGTTTGGTCCAAATCGGTTCAGAAATAAAAATTTCTATTCCGCACATACGTACAGACAGACAGACAGACAGACAGACACACATTCAGCTTTATAGATAAGATTTCAAGGTCAGGACAGCAATACCGAGCATTGACAGAGTCTTCTTGAATTCCACTTTTCGGAACTTTGCAGTACAAGAAAAGATTGCGTAGTGATGAAAATGTGGCAATATCACAAGCACGAGGAATTCAGTGTTTTCGATACCCTCTCCGTGTTTGTGTCAAACGCCTTCTACGTCATTATGGAAGAGGCTACTAAATGCAGGCGAAACTAGTGTATGAAATGACCAGATCAGCTGGTAACCATAACCAAACCAATAATTCTCCACCACGTCTGATACATTTTCACTGTCGTGAAGGATAGGGAGCTTGATTTCGGAAGTATCAGCTTTTTTCCGCTGCTTGTAGCGGTGCATTGTAGGACTACGGTACTCATCACCGAAATATGATGTTATGAGGATATTCGACTACAGAATCGGAGCTAAATACATTTCTGTACCATGTATTTGATGTTCTATCGTCCTTCCTATTTGTCTAAAATATGCAATGGTTTCTGTTGTGTGAGAATATCTTATATATAAAGCTGAATGTCTGTTTGTCTGTCTGTATGTCTGTATGTCTGTCTGTCTGTGTGTACGTATGTTCCGAATAGAAAATTCCATTTCTGAACCGATCCGGACCAAACTTGGCACACATACACTACGGGCCCCGGCGGGTGTCATAGGCTACTTTTCGTCATCGATCGATATCGATTTTATCGATTTTTATCGATTTTTTTGCTGAGTTCACCTACGGGGCTGGGAGTTGGCACAGGGGGGTAATCGAGCATGGGGATTCCGAATACAATATTGGTTTTCAGGGTTATCGATTACTTTTATCGATTTTATCGATTTTTTTGCAAAGTTTGAGCTACGGGGCTGGGAGTTGGCACAGGGGGGTAATCGAGCATGCTGATCATCCCCAAGGGGGGTGATCAGCATGCTCGATTACACCCCTGTGCCAAATTCCGGCCCCCTAGCTCAAATTTTCAAAAAATCGATAAATTCGATAAAAGTAATGGACGATCTTGGAAACTAATATTGTATTCGTAATCTGCATGCTCGATTACCCCTGTGCAAACTCCCAGTCCCGCAGGTCAAACTTTACAAAAAAATCGATAAAATCGATAAAAGTAATGGACGATCCTGAAAACTAATATTGTGTTCGTAATCAGCATGCTCGATTACCCCCCTGTGCAAAATCCCAGCCTCGCAGGTCAAACTTTACAAAAAAAATCGATAAAATCGATAAAAGTAATGGACGATCCTGAAAACTAATATTGTGTTCGTAATTAGCATGCTCGATTACCCCTCTGTGCCAACTCCTAGCCCTGTAGGTGAACTCTGCAAAAAAATCGATAAAAATCGGTAAAATCGACATCGATCGATAACGAAAGGTGGACTGTGACACCCGCCGGGGCCCGAAGTGTATGTGTGCCAAGTTTGGTCCGGATACGGCGGAGCCGGGTAAGCCAGCTAGTTATAAATAAATAAGCATGTTGTGTCCTCCACGACGGACACTTCGACTCTTCGTCCTGAGGTAGCACACGGGAAAAAGCAGCAATATTTATTAGAATATAATAGAGACAGTAAAAATAAAAGAGGCGATGAGTGAATAGTCGAACTGTAGAACTGAACTGAACTGACTAAGACTATGAGTGAGCGCCTTTTATAGCGCTCATTTCCCGCGCACTCTGAGGCTAAGATCGAATGCGCGAGGGCAGATCACTATGAGGAAAACAGCTGGTCATATACGAACACTAACACAACACCTCCCCCAGTAGGGTAGTTACACAAAACTAGCCTACGATAAAAAGCATGAACTACAAATATGAACAGCTAAAAATCGATTATACTTAGATATCACTATCATTTAAGCAACTACAAAACTAATAAAACAAACATACGATAACATACTATGGACTAGGTTGGAACCGTTGTACCGGTCTTCTCGTTCTGCTCGATCTCCGAAGCGTTGGCGGTGGCGTGGAGGTCTCGTGGCTTGACGTCGACGTCGATATCGTTGAATCCACGGGTGCTGGCACATCGCTCGCGATCGCTTGCTCGGAATTGTCGTCGTCTGCACTGCTATTCCTCCGTAGAGTGTCGTCTTCTGTCAAGACATCTAGGAGTATCTTCAAGGCTTCGGACTGTTGATGAAGTTGTTGTCGAACGGCGAGCTGTTCGCTATCGCTTCGATGCCGTAGCTGATTTGCATGCTTCTTGCACACCTCGTCGCCAACCATAACTTCATAATTTACACGTCCAATACGCCTCATCACAATTCCTTTCATCCAATGGAAGTGGGGTGGCTTCCATTGTTTAGCGTAAACCAAGTCACCAACTTCGAATTCCTTTCGAACGACTCCATGCTTCTGGTCGAACTGATCCTTCATGCGCTCTCGTCTTCTTCGTGCGAGTGGGTCTTCTGCATCTTCTGTCATCGGTAATAACAGACTTAATTTTGTGCGCAAGTTTCTGCTGAGAAACAATTCTGCTGGCGTCTTGTCGTTCAAGTTCGTGTTTGGTGTTGTCCTGTACGCTTGTAACACCACATTTAGAGTCTCTTCTGTTGGCCTCTCCTCCCCCTCTAGTTTCTTGATTCCGCGTTTCAGCGTATCAACGAAACGCTCTGCCTGTCCATTCGATTGAGGGTGGTATGGAGCAGTCCTTATGTGGGTAATTCCACCTTCGTCGCACATCTTCTTGAATAAATCCGATGTGAACTGGGTACCATTGTCGCTCACTATTGTTTGCGGCAATCCGTATCTCGCACACAAGTTCTTCAAAGTTCACCGTCTTCGCAGCTGAGATATTACTCATCTCGACCATTTCAGGCCATTTGCTGTACGCATCTACCACGACCAAATAGAAAACTCCTTGCATAGGTCCAGCGAAGTCGATGTGTATTCTCTGCCACACTCGAGTCGCGGATGGCCATGCTTCTAATGGTACTTTCGTCGGATTCTTGGCTAACTCCTGACATTTCGTGCATCTTCGTACCAAGTCTTCGCAATCCTTGTCGATATTCGGCCAGTAGACGTAACTTCGAGCTAGTTTCTTCATCCTTACTATCCCTGGATGACCACTATGCAGTTCCTTCAGAACATTTCCTCGAAGCTCCTTGGGTATCACAACCCTTTCGGCTGACATCATACATTGCTCCACGATTGACAATGTCTCTCTTCGATTTCGAAAATGTGCCAATTCTCCATCCACGTCTGGCCACTCTCCTTTCTTCACGTAGGTCATTACTCTTTTTAGCACCGGGTCCTTCTTCGTATAGGATTGCACATCTGATGCTGTCACTGGCAATTTCCTTATGCAGTTCTTCAACATGTAATTAACGTCGTTTTCAACGGCAGCTATTATGACGTCTTCTTCGGGATTCTGATTCTTCGTCATCAACCGTGACAAGGCATCGGCTTGTCCGAACTTCGCAGTTTTGACATATTCTATGTCAAAGTCATATCCAAGCAGTATTGTAGCCCATCTCATAAGTCGGTTAGCGGAGTAGACTGGAACTCCTTTCTTATCACCGAAAATGGCTAACAGTGGTTGATGATCCGTCAACAATAAAAACTTTCGTCCAAATATGTACTTGTGGAATTTCTTGACTGCAAAAACAATTCCCAAGGCTTCCTTTTCGATCTGTGAATAGTTCTTCTCCGCCTTCGTTAAAGATCGTGATGCATGTGCGATTGGCTTTTCGGATCCATCGGCATACCTATGCGATATCACACAACCGATACCATAGTCGCTGGCGTCCGCTGCCACGACGATCTTCTGCTTCGGATCATAGTGAGCAAGGTTCAGCTCACTTGACAAAGTCTCCTTGAGCTTTTCGAACGCTTCTTGGTGAATTCGAGTCCATTCCCACTTCGAATCCTTCTTCAGCATCGCATCCAACGGTCCACGAAGATCCTTGATCCTTGGCATAAACGCCGCATAGTACGTTATCATGCCAAGAAAAGCCCTCAATTGACTAACATTCCTCGGCTCATCCATATTCTTGATCGCTTCGATCTTCGCTAAGTTCGGTCTTCTACCATTTCGATCCACTATGAAGCCAAGATATCGTATCTCTGGCTTACCGAAAGAACACTTCTCTAAACGAATTTTGAATCCATATTCGTCGATTCTTGCAAACACAGCTAACAGATTCTCCATGTGTTCTTCTTCTGTTCGTCCACAGACCAAGATGTCGTCCAGGTAGGTTGCTACTCCTCGCAGACCATTCACCATCTTGTTCATGATTTGCTGGAAGATCCCTGGTGCTGTCTTGATTCCAAAAGGCAGTCTGTTGTACTGGTAGAGCCCTCTATGCGTATTTATTACAACCATTTTCTTCGCTTCGTCTGACAACTCAATCTGCAGATAGGCGTCCGACAGATCTATCTGCGAAAACACCGTGCCTCCATTTAGGGATGCGAATATATCCTCCGGCAATGGCAACGGGTAATCATACGACTCCAGCGCTTTGTTGAGTCCAGTGGAGAAGTCAGCACACACTCTCAGTTTTCCATTCGCCTTCCTAACGCATACGATAGGAGCTGCCCATTCGCTATGTGTCACTGGACTAATGACCTTCAGGTCCAATAGCCTGTCGAGCTCCTTTTCGACAGCTTCGAGCGCAGCATGTGGAACAGGTCTACTAGCCTTGAAAACAGGACGAACGTTTTCGTCAACTATCAAGTGTGCCTTTTCCTTCGTGCATAATCCCAGACCTTCTTCACAGACTTCTGGATAGGCTTCCTTCAGCTTCAGAGCGATGTCCTTGGTTTTCTCTGTCTTCACTTCGGCAACCATTCTGCTTAAGTGATAGGACATATCTTCGTTCTTCTGGATCCACTCCAATCCCAGCAGTGAGTTATGGGGCGTCACGTATGCGTAGCCTTCACTTCTGGATCCTTTGATCTCATATTCACACCATAGCTTTCCATGCACTTTCATGGAGCTTCCACTAGCATTCTTGACAACCACGTTCGTGTTCTCCAATCGAGGAGCACCCATGCTTCTCCAAGTTGATTCGTTCAGAAGTGTGATGTCTGATCCAGTATCTAAGAGGAAACTAACTGGATGACTATTCACTTTTGCTTCGACATATATGCGTGTAGAGTTGACTTCCATTATCGCGTTCGCAATCTTCGCTACGCTGTGCACATGACGTTTTGATTTCGTCCAGCTTCTGTTCTTACTGGTGTCGCTGCTTCTGTGGATTCTTCGCTTTGAATGCTGCTGAGTAAGCATTCTTTCCGCTATTTGTTCGCAAAACTTCTCCTTATGACCTGTCTTCTTGCATTTCTTGCAAAACCACAGCTTAGCTTTGCAATCTCTGGAAAAGTGTTCACCACCACAGTTCCAGCACTCCAGTTTTTTCGGCACTTCCTTGCTTGTTGCTTCGACGGCTTTAAAGCACCCAGCTACAGTCTCACTATCCTTCTTGAGACTTAGGAAGTTTTCGCATTCCAGGTACAACTCCTGCAGCGACATCTTTCGTCCGGCCTTGTGTTCTTTGTCCAGCACGGCGATGAGTCGCTGCCTGATTTCAGCTTCTTTTTGGCTCTTCAAGCCAAATATCCATAGCAGGCATTTGATCCCGTCGCTGTCGAGGTCGTGGATCTTCGCCTTTTCGCACAGTTCGTTCACTCGACCGGTGTACATGAGGTAATCTTCGGAATCCGCCTTCTCCAGCTTCAAACACTGGTACCTCATGGTAAATTCGGAGATCTTCACGTCGAACAGTTGCTTCAATGTTTCGACCGTTTCTTCGAATTTGATGGCGGTTACTTCTTTCGGTAGCACATGCCTCTGATATTTTTCGAAACAATCCTTGTCCAGTTTTTCGCACAGCAGCCTCACCCTGGCGCTCTCTGTGAGCTGCTTCGCGTCCTCGACAAAGACTTCCTTGTACCGAGCGTACCATCTGCTGAAGCACATATCCGCCTCGGGGTCGAAGTAGAACTTTTCGATCCTGTTGCTGAGCGCGGACATCACATTCGGAATTTCGATTGAGGTACTGCTTCGTTCAGTACCAGTAATGTGCTTCAATATCTCCAACAGTTCTCTTCTTTCTTCGTTCATTAGTTCTCTGAGATTTCGCTGGTCTTCTTTGAACTCCTTCAGCATGATCAGCATCTCTTCTGATCCCATCTTCGCCATTCTGGTCGACTACTTCTGCTGCCGGGGGTTTCGACTGCTCTCTGCCTTCTTCGACTCCGCGTGCCTTCGTCCTGATCGCCACTGTTGTGTCCTCCACGACGGACACTTCGACTCTTCGTCCTGAGGTAGCACACGGGAAAAAGCAGCAATATTTATTAGAATATAATAGAGACAGTAAAAATAAAAGAGGCGATGAGTGAATAGTCGAACTGTAGAACTGAACTGAACTGACTAAGACTATGAGTGAGCGCCTTTTATAGCGCTCATTTCCCGCGCACTCTGAGGCTAAGATCGAATGCGCGAGGGCAGATCACTATGAGGAAAACAGCTGGTCATATACGAACACTAGCACAACAAAGCAAATAAATAAATTAGTAGAGAGATAAGACAATTTACACGAGCTATAGTCTACCATGCCTCAGCAACTCTTACTCTCCACAGCGTAAGCAGTTCTTGGAAAAACAAGAAAATCACATAAACGAGAGGAATTTCGATATACAGATTAGATTTCGCAAACCAGTGTATTCTATTTATTTATGACATTATGAAGTCACGGATGCAAAGTGTCCTTAATACTTTTTTGTTATAAAGGACAGTCTAAATAAGTTCTGCGTAATGAAGCTAGCTTCGCAATAGAGATAGCTAACGGCCAGCAACGCTCTGCTGCCGGAATAAGCTCCAATGTTTTTATGTATACACCTTGCCGATGCCTTTCCAAAGAGTTTGATTGAAGCAACAGGCGAGCCATATACGGTTGAATTAGAACTGGACATTTCATCTTATGCAGATGCCAAGAAGTTGCTATGCAAACAACAATCTATTCTTTCAATTGTGACCAGGTATAAGACAAAGATCTGATATTTCGTTCCGCCCCCAGGCTATAATGGCTTGGCGTTCCATCTGTAATCCTTGTAACCTTTTCGAATAAACATATGAGTCATCTTATCCGAGTATCTGTGCTCTTCCATAGCACATTCCTGTTTTTGTCCAACTGCCTTTTACCTACAGTTATGACAGTGGAATGTGAAAATTCTCGGCAAACTCGGCGAAAAACGCAAAGTCGCCGACTTCGCCGACATCGCCGAGAATTTTCACATTCCAAAGTCATAACTGTATACATTATCTCTGACTTGTCGACATCCGTAAGATCTTCGTTTCAAACATTTGTTCAGTCGAAAGATTAGTAAAATTGAAGACAGAGTCGAGAGCTTTGAATGTGTTACAGACTACACGGCTGTGCACATAAATGTGACAACGCAAAAGATCCATATCGATTGGCTTTATCATTATTTTATATGCTATTTGGTTGGTTGTTGGATGCTATGTGTTTTGGCCTATTTTCGGTTATGTTTTGGTGTTCAGCCTTCTACATGATCGCAAGTCACATTGTGGTCCTAGTTCGGCTTCCGAATTGAGTTAGTAGCTCAAAGTTCTAAGCAAATTTACTAAATAAAATTGAAAATTTTCACATTTTGAGATTCAAAAAGCTATTCTAGCAAATTTTGGAGGGGCATGGTGCTGGTTGGAACAAACGCTCGATTACCTAGACTATCCACCGAGAACCAGGGGCTATCTCACAGCAAAAAGATAAGCAGTTTGAGATCCGTCATCCGGATATTTGGACGGTCCTCGTTCGCTTGCTCTTTCAGACATAGTATGCCACTAGATTTGCAGAAAAAGACATAGCGAGAGCCTGGGACGAATTTTTGCCGCAGACAATCATGTACACCGCGAAGATATTGGGAGGAGTAGATGCTTGTCTCAATGCCAAAGGCAACTATTTTAAATTCAATTCAAAGATCTTGGGCGAAATGTTTGTCTATCCCGACCAGAAATTTATCAAAGCATTTATCGCATAGCATGAGAGATATGATTACCACAAAATGCACCATAAGATGTTTGGGTCTGGAAGACTTAAGACTTTTGGAAAATAACTTTAAAACATTTCTCACAAGGGAAGTACTATCAATGGCCGTGGCCTTTTGATATGAGGTGCATATCATCTGAAGCAGCTTCGAACGCTGATTTCAAATCTGCTTTTCGTTTCTGCGGAACGGTCTTCTGAAGAGAGTTATGGAAGCCTGAACATTCTATTTTGAGGGCGCTGCTGTGTGCATTGGTGGTGCATTAATTTAGTGGTCAGTCGCTGACATTGAAGATGAAAGGTCGGTGGTTCGAATACTGTGCAGAGCGAACTATTTTGCTTATTGAATGTGAGTTTAAAAGCACTCTGAATCGCCTGCAGACACTTACTGTAATGCCTTAGGCATAAGTGACCTAGAAAAACAATTTTCTGGCAAAACTGCTTGTAATGAGAGCCTGAAATTGTATTTGACTTCCTTACTAGTAAAACAGGACCGAACATGGCGTAGCACGTTTGTCACCATATAAAGCTCAAAAAATGCACACTGTCATTAGCCGAAAAGATCTTCTCTCCTGTTTGTGCTAAGGCATTACAGTAAGTGTCTGCAGACGATTTAGAGTGCTTTTAAACTCATATTCAAAATGCAAAATGGCTCGCTCTGTACCGGATTTGAACCATCAACCTCTCGCATTCAATGTCAGCAAGTAACCACTACACTACTGCACCACCAAAGCAAATAGCAACGCCCTCAAGTTCAAGGGCGCCCCTAAAATAGGATGTTCAGGGTTCCATAACTCTCTTCAGAAGAGCGTTCCGCAGAAACGGAAGGCAGATTTTAAATCAGCGTTCGAAGCTGCTTCAGATGATATGCATACCATATCAAACAGCCACGGCCATTGAAAGTACTTCCCTCGTCAGTTAGAAACTACTGATAAATGAGCTTGAAGTTAGACTCAAATTTTCATATGCTACA